>JADBJO010003108.1:77500-80000 GCA_016801955.1 Conus betulinus
CTGTTAAAGATCGCTGTGACGAGATAAACGACAGGTGCAACCGACTGGAGCAGGAAAACAAACAATTAGCATCGACAGTGTCTGACATGACAGCGGATATTAACGATTTATTTTCCGAGTGTCAAGTGAACAGTGCAACAATGAGAAGTCAGTCCGAACAGATTAATGACATGAAGGAAGAAATTAATCAATTAAACATGGAGATTGACAAACTGGAAGAATTCTCTCGCCGTGACAACCTCCGTTTGTTTGGCATTTCCTCATGTGAGTGACAGTGAAAACTATGACACATGTGCTGCACTAGTGGTGGATACATTAAACAGTGTGGAAGGACCTAAACAGTTCACAACACAAGACATTGTGCGTGCTCATCGGGTTGGTGCTGCAAAACCAAGGACAATGATTGTAAAATTTCGCGAATGGAGAGACAAACTGACAATTTTACAAAATAAAGACTATCGATCGAAATTAGAAGCCAATGGTATTCGTGTTGCTACAGACTTGACAAAAAGGCAATCTAGTATGAAAGCCCAAGCTAGACTTGAAGGGAAATCCGCCTATTTCGTGAAGGGTCGCTTAGTTATCGGTCCAAAACGTCCTGATCCGAGAACCTTTTCCGAAGTCGTCACAGGAAAGCACGCGGCCGATTCCGGTAGTCAACCAGAGAAGCAAAAGGGGGCGTGTCCCAACACTACTGGCAGATTAAACGCCATTCGGAATTCCCCTTCTCCCAACCACATGACCTGTCATGACCCAGTTTCTTCGCGAGATATAAAACAGAAAGAGAAGCGAACCAGTCCGTGACAGTGCTGAGCGGAGTGGGAGTGGGAGGGGGGGGGGGGGGGAGGTGGGAACAGTTCAAAGAGAGGGGGTAGCAATGTACGCAATGCACGTGGCGGTAAAGCGTCGGCGTAATATCGACTGCAGTCCGGGATGCGAACATATCTGTCAAATAATGACCCCCCTCCCCCTCCTCCCCATCTAACAATTTCCGTACACTACGATCTGGGTCAACAAACCGCTAGGACAGGCATGGCCATCTGATACGCAGTTTCACTTTTCTGAATTATAATGTCGAAAACCTGTTTAATAAATTGAATGATGCATGCTTTATGAATTATGTTAGTATTTTTGACTTTGCTTGTTTTACTGAAACCTTTGTGGTAATTCTTTTGATTTTTGCAATGTGTTCCCTGATTTTGTTAAATTTAGTGCCCCCGCAAAACGTTTATCCAAACATGGAAGAAACTCAGGTGGTGTTCTCCTGATAATCAAGAACATATTTTCTCCGTATGCAAACAAGTGCATGTGGGATGCGATAATTTAGTTTGCGTCAGACTAGATAGAATATTATTCGGTTTGCCGAAAGATTTGTTAGTTGTTGCTTGTTATATTCCCCCAGAAGGTAGTCCATTCTATAATAACTACTTAGTGAAAGACGGAATTGAAAAGATGGAAGAATGCTTGTTGCCAATAATAGAGAAAGATGATGTTTGTTTATTGCTTTGTGGTGATTTTAACGCAAGAACTGGGTGTGAACAAGCAAATTTTGAAAATATGACGAATGTATTTAATGATGATGATGATGATGATGATGATGAGTGATGATAATGATGCTGATGTAAATATCACGAAAAGACGTTCTAAAGATGTGTTTTAAATAGGTTTGGGGACTCTTTGTTAAGTATGTGCGTTTGCTTTTCGATCTCTATATTCTGAATGGTTGTTCTATAAGCGACTCCCATGGAGAATTACCTTTATTTCCACTCAAGGTTCAAGTGTCATCGATTATTTTATTGTTTCCCCTGATTTGATATATTTTTGTGATGTTAGCATTGGTGATTGCTTGCACTCATGGCACCTACCTGTGGAGCTGAAATGGAAGAGTGGATACGCTGAGAAGATGGAACAGAGAGAGTGCGAACGCTTGGAAGAGAAGATTGTGTGGTCGGATGAAAAGTGCCAGTTATACAAAGATGAGTTAGAATCAGATTTCAAAGAATGTATGGAAAAAGTGTCTAGTGTTATGAATACCGACATAAATGAAAGTGTTGATCTGTTTGTTAAATCACTGTATGGAGCAGCGGCATGCATGGTAAGAATGGTGGGGAGAGTGAAGAAGACTGTGGATGATTGGTTCGATGTGGAATGTAAAAAAAAAGAAAAAGAGTGAAGTCAAACGCCTTCTTCAAAGTCATCGCAGAGCAAAGACCAATTTAGATGATCGTAGGAATGCTTATGTAAAGGCACGAAAGGAATACATTGAACTAAGGAAGAAAAAAGAAAACGATCATAATGAGACCAAATTATTAAAATTAAAAGAATCCGTAAATGACCCGAAACTATTTTGGTCTACTATCAGATCTCTCAACAGGAAAAAGATGATTTACAACGATATTTCTACTCAACAGTGGTACGATCACTTTTTCCATGTCTTTAACGATTTTGAAGAAGTTGACACAGAAGATAATGAAGCTGATGAAATATTCGATCAGACTCA
>JADBJO010003108.1:85000-87500 GCA_016801955.1 Conus betulinus
CTTTAGTAGTAAGTTTTGAAAGATGAAAGCGTGTATGTCTGTCTGTCTCCCTGTTGAGAAGAAGAAAGAAGAAGAAGAAGAAGAGAAGAAGAAAATGAATGTAATCATCTGGACCAGCTTGCCTCTGGGTATGATAACTTTCCTCATCAGAAAATACTGAAGGGGAGAGATTTGGAAGTTGTATGTGCTTGGAGCTGGGGGATTCCAGACGGGTGATGCACTTTTGACTGAGTTTGGAAGAGCGATTTACTGTAAAGATTCTAATATAATGGAATTAAAGGCAACATTGTCCTACTTACCTTCCTTGAAATCATTATGAATGAAGTGAAAAAAATTGCTACTACGTTTTGCTGATTCTGAGTTGATGAGATTCTAACTGGGAGATCTATGTAGTCCTGTTTTGCTATCCTTTCCTAAAGAAGAATCAAACGCTAGATAACGGTTCGGCGTCTCCTCTGTGATAGTGTCGATCAGTGTGTCTGCTTTCCTTCGTCTGTCTCATTCCTCCCTAATCCCCCTCCCCCCCCTCTGTGTGTGTGTGTGTGTGTGTGTGTGTGTGTGTGTGTGTGTGTGTGTGTGTGTGTGTGTGTGCGCGTGCATGCGTGCTGCGTGCCTGTGTGTGTGTGTGTGTGTCTGTGTGTCTGTGTATCTGTGTGCCCGTGTCTCTTTCCCTCTATGACTCACATAAGTGTAAGTGATCAAATCAAATTTGTATTGACTGTTATTATTTGTTTCCCCAGTGTAAAAAAGACACGTACATTGACTTGGTTTGCACACGCTCAAGTGCCTTTCGATGTGGGAGGCTTTCTGTTGATAAATGCTTGTGTAGTTTCTTAGAATTTTGCTCCCAGACAATGGCTTTGTTATTGTGTGGTATATCGTCTCAAAGAGATTCTGGAGAGCTAGGCTGCCAGTCTGGTATGAAATACACAACAGTTCAAGAAAGTTAGTATAGCAAAAGACGGTTTTGTCTCAAGGTGGCTCAGTTGTTCATTTCCTCACTTGCTTTGGTTGGAATGAAGTGTGAGTTTTGTTATGAAACAAAAACAAAGAGAAGAAAATGCAAGGAATGGAGAAGAGTAGGGAAGGGACTACTCTGTGGTTCATGAACTTTAGAGAAGCAAATAAATTAACAAAAGAGCAGCATCTCTACCTAGGCAACATCGGTAACATTGGCACGGCGTGCGTGCTCAGTAGAACACCACGTGTATGCGTGCACCTTCCTTTGAATGGAAAATCCGCACAAAATTCGTGTGATCTTCAATAGTCCATGACACCTCAAGGCATCACTCTTAACTTGCGACTGATTCTCAGACAAAAGGGCAATCATTTCGTAAAAGCAAACGTGGGTCACGTCGTCCACACTGATAAGCTGAGTGGGTTAACATGCCCGTGGAGAAACAGAGAGGGGTAGATTTTCTAGCGTCTGTGCTCTATGGTCCCTTTCTGAGGACATCGTAAAAGCAAACGCGGATCATTTCATTGAAACTGATCATTTGAGAGGGATATCATGTCTGGCAAACAAAGAAAGAAAGAAAGAAAAAAACAAAACACCCCCCCCCCCCCAAAAAAAAAAAAAAAAAAAAAAAAAAGTAATTTGGTAGCGTTCATGTTGTGTGGTCTCTTTGGAGGACATCGTGTTTTTTCCCGAGGGAGTCTGGCAGACATGAACTTGATGTTAGGAGATGTCGAATGTTGTCTGTAAATGAAGCGAATCCTTGCATCAGCGTTAAGGAAAGTGCACTTACATGTAGCACCATTCTGGAAAAAAAAAAAGAGGGGGGGGGGGGGGGGGGGAGGAGGAGGAGGAAGGGTAGATGGACCAGGAAGAGATAGGGTGAAAAGGCGCTGAGACTGTGGAGGAAAGAGAGATGGCCGCCGCATCTTCTGACGCTTTTCGGTGCCTCATCTGACATACACTGTCTCCACCAGTTAGCTTATCCTGTTGGAGTCGAAGTGCCTGGGCTCCACAAAGAATCGTTAATGTTAGTTTTACCGAATGCCACCCGCCAGAGGAAACGCTACATTGCTCTGTAATCATGTGATTGCGTTTGATAGCTTTGATTTCAGATACACGTGAGTGTGCCTGCCACGGAAACTGCTTACGACAGAATCAGTCACGGGTTCATAGTAATATAGGGTTCTCCTTGAGACTGTCCTTGGCTAGACATTGGTATAATTTCTCTCCAACGACAGTCCTTATGTATGCCACAAGAAGTCGAAATTTGACAGGAACTCGCCAGCTGCATGAACATTGATGCATTAACTGATATTATCACGAACATTACTCATCAGACGTGTTGGCATGGAGGGGTCAGATGACTGTAGCACCAACTGACCATTTCATATATCTTCAGTGATGCTTCTCGCTGATTGGAGATTCAGGTGTTTTTTTTTTCCTTCTCATATTCGTCGTAGAGCTGTGTCAAACTGACTCACAACATGGTCTCGCCACACTTCGGGAAATGATTTAGATTAGTTGAGTTATATACCGATCACT
>JADBJO010003108.1:112500-115000 GCA_016801955.1 Conus betulinus
ATAGCAGGTTCATTTAGTTATACCATCGTGTGTCTTGAAAATTGACTTAATCGGGATTGCTTTCAATTCCCAATTCCAAACATACAGAGATTCGGGGGGTTGGCTGTCGACATTCGTTCAATGCAGTTCAAATTGTAACTTTGGCTATTGGGCAAACTAGCTCTCCCGCTCTTTCCCTTCCTCTCTTCTTTCTCTCCTCCCCTCCTTCCGTTCCTGTCACTCTTCCATGCCCGCCTCTCCCCTCTTTCCCTCTCCGACGTTCTAAATCTAAGTCGTCAAGACCTTTACGAAGGCATCTCGCTTTTGACAGATCAGCATGGAAGAAGAATGCTGAGGTGAAGGTGATTCGTGGAAAAGAGATTCAATCGTTCACTCTGTTTTCCTTGTTCTTGCCTGCTGTCAAGTTAGGTCCTCTTTCTTCCATCCTGTCTCTTGCTTAGTTTTTACGTCCAATTAATAAGATGAGCGTTTGCTTTTGATGGAAACAAGAAAGAACTCGGCCTTCCAAGACACGAACCCACACCACTACGGATTCAACTTGCTACTGAAGAGAACGCCGTACTGAAGAATGAAGACCACCACCAACAGAAAGTCAGAAGTGAACAGAAATGAAGACAGTCAAGACACACCGACGACGATGAACACTCTTAGAGAGAGAGAGAGAGAGGGGGAGAGAGAGAGAGAGAGAGAGAGAGAGAGAGAGAGAGAGAGAGAGAGAGAGAGAGAGCTTACATTAATGCATGCGAAACTTATGTCCATTAATAATAGAAATTAGCAATACTACGTAAAGAAAAAAGATTCCCGTCAACTGTTCCTCCTAGTAGGAAACAGTTGAAAATTCTGATCTCAAAAAACAAAACAAAAAAAAAAAAAAAAAAAAAAAAAAAAAAAAAAAAATGATGATGAGCGTGCTTTGGGCAACTTGTAGTGCTCTTATGACTGTGAACTTTTCCTTTTCGCTGATGGTCGATTCGTATGGATATATCTCCTTTTTTGATCTAGATGTTTCCAAGGTTATTGCATGCGACGCTAATGTACCATGACGTATTTGCAGCCAGTGCAAATGCATGATAATCCCAGAACCTTCTTGTTAGCCCCCAAATCTTTCTCATCAGGAAGTCTCCGAAAGATCCGAGAACTCATCTGTGTAGAATATTGCATCATTTTCATCCGGTAATACGTTATGCTTTTCGAACTTTTTACAATATTCAATGCATTTCAGCTGGCTGGATAACGCTATGGTTTTGGAACTGTAATAGACCTATTATGGAAAGAAAAAAAAAATATATATATATATAAACCAAGGGAAGACCACGCCTGTTTTTGTTTTGCAAAGTTAACTTTTATCAGCTTATGCGTGAAAGAAATAAACATAGAGCTTTACGTATCTGATTTGAAGCGCGCAGTGGAATAATAATTGGAATATTGATTGCATCACATGTGCCCTAGATGCACCGTTCCGTACCGATGTTTTGGCACTTTTCTGTCTGATCGAACCATTAAGCTAAGTGGTGGGGCAAATTGCTTTGGGATGTCTGCCAGCAGCCTCTGTCCCATGACAATGGCGGGATCACTTTCATTGAACGCGCGCTCTAATCATCTCCATTGCTGATTTCCGAACATTGACTATTACACTGTGTCTGGGTTGTTCTTTTTCTGGAGATGAAGTGAACCTGTCTGTTGCAGGATTATACAGTTTGTGGATCTTTTTTGCTGGGAGTGAACTCGTTACATTTTTACCGGAATGCACAACTCTTCTGACTGGGTGTAATTCAACGACTGATTAGAGCCAGCTTTACTTATTCATTGGGTGTTTTCAGAAAGCAGGTGTTTAGCGTTTAATGTAACAGCGAGCTTTTGGACTTAAAAAGACAATTCTGTTTGGAGAAATTGTCAATTACACATCTGCTTCTTCTCCTTTGGGGTTTTCGGTCTAGTGACCCTTATATTATTTCCTGGAAACGTCAGCTTGGCGTCTCTCAGTGCTTATAAGAACAACTTCAGAGCACGTTTGTTTTAGCTTCACTTTCATGGGTTTGAATTTGAGGATATTCTGAAATAAAGACATTGCAGATGACAAAGGAGAGAGAGAGAGAGAGAGAGAGAGAGAGAGAGAGAGAGAGACAGAGACAGAGACAGAGACAGAGACAGAGAGAGACAGACAGACAGACAGACAGACAGCAGACAGACAGACAGACACGGTCAGCCAGACAGCCAGCTAGCCAGACTGACAGACAGATAGATGGACGGACAGGCAGACAGACTGATAAACAGGGATGGAGATAGACAGTCAGATAAAGCGACAGAGCCATGGAGGCTGAGGAGAAGGCAGGCAGAGAGAGAGAGAGAGAGAGAGAGAGAGAGAGAGAGAGAGAGAGAGAGAGAGAGAGAGAGAGAGAGAGAGAGAGAGAGAGATTGCCTCCCTTCACCTCCCTGTCTCTGTCCTTCTCTCTCTCTCTCTCTCTCTCTCTCTCTCTCTCTCTCTCTCTCTCTCTCTCTC
>JADBJO010003108.1:120000-122500 GCA_016801955.1 Conus betulinus
CCCCCCCCCATGACCCGCAACGGGGTATTCAAGCGAGTCCCCCGTATCAGAGAGAGAAGGGGGGGGCTGGATGGCGATATGAGCCCCCCCCCCCCCCCCCCTCCCCCTCCCTCCTTCTGCTGAACTCTAAAGAGACTCACCAGACCCATTATCTCCCCACTTTTTTTTTTTTCCCTTGCTCCGGAGACCTTTACGGATTCAGATCTCTTGGTGGAGGTCTCTGCGGGGATTGCGGGGGTTGGGTGGGGGTGGGTGGGTTGCGGGGGTAAAAAAAAAACATAAAAAAAAGAAAAAAAAAAAAAAAAAAAAAAAACACCCCCCCCTCCCACCTATCCCGGTCCCAGGAACCTTCGCTCTGATCCCACCCCTCCCCCCCAGCCCCTGGTGAGAGGATGCCCCCCCCCCTGACCCTCCCCCCTGGGTGCACCCCCTCACCTCGCCCCCCCCCCCCTCCCCCCCACCCCTCCCCCCCCCACCCGCCCCCCCCCCCACCCCCCCCCTCCCTGACGGATCGATCAATAAAGCATTACCTCCCCTCGCTGGGAGCGACTATCGATCGCCTGACCAGATGAAGATGTCTGCAAAGGAAGATACCGCGACACTGATATTTCATGATCATTACTGAGGGGGTCTTTTGACAAACTGGTAACAGAGCAGTTACTCTCTCCTCTTTCTCTCACCACAAGTAGTATCACAACGTTATTTCAAAACTTCCTCAAATCACAGGCTAACAAAAACATCCAGGAAATAAAAATCTGTAGATATCCTCACACACGTGAGTATGATGTTAGCGTTACAAAGATACCAAACACACAGAAATTGGACTGAACTTCCGTAACGTGTTCTGTGCCCTTTATCCCTAAGAACATCAGGAACATTTTGTCTGAACGAATATGTCTTTAAATGAGACAATCAACAAGCCCTTTTTCAGTCCATAGCCCTCGAAAGGAACTACTAAATTCATACTTTCTTTTTTTATTCTGAAAAAAAAAAAAAACTGTGTATGTAGCCATCTCTCAGACACACCCGAACCGATTCAACAGTACTTTCTTTAACATTTAAGCCGACAGTTCTTATCATCAATTCCATTAATAAAAGGGAAAAAAAAAGCATTCTGATGTATCCTTGTCTGCACAAAACATAAGTGTGGAACTTTAAGATGTTAAGCCAATAGTTTAAAACATTTGCAAATAATATCATATAAAGATAGTCTCTACCAATTCCCAATATAAAAAAAAGTAATGACAGAAAGAAAAGGGACAAAAAGAAGCACACACACACACACACACACACACACACACACACACAACACACACACACACACACACACACACACACACACACACACACACACATTTCAGTTTTGTTTCTCTGCTCGTTCCCATTGGGTGATGAAGGAACTGATTCCAACAGATTCCAATCCAACAATCACGTGACTAGACTCGCATTCTACTTACCATCTACTGCCCCCTTGCCTCCCCGTGTTCTCCTCCCATTTTTTGCCCCATCCGATCCTAGAGAGAGGTATGAGAGAGAGAGAGAGAGAGAGAGAGAGAGAGAGAGAGAGAGAGAGAGAGGAGAGAGAGAGAGAGAGAGAGAGAGAGAGAGAGAGAGAGAGAGAGAGAGAGAGAGAAGGCAAGCCAGTTAAGAAGCAAACATCGAGACCGATGAACGGAGAGAAACAGAGTAAGATGCATGGCAGGAGGCTGGAACTCTGCGTTTCCTGGAACCTTTCTGCACAAACAGCAGTCTTGGCTTTGACTGACTGTCCTATAGGCCCAATTATCAGCTAATCCGCGTGGGTTGGAGTTGTCTCACTGACCGGAACCTGCAAGCGCGGGGGTGGTCTACCGGGAGGTTCGATCGATAAACATTATTTCCCCTGGCTTCAAAGCTTTTATCGACTGGTTGGATCAGATGGTCGTCTCGGTAGAAAAAGGAAAAAAAAAAAAAAAAAAAAAAACGGACGGACGTGTGTGCGTGCGTGCGTGCGTGCGTGCGTGCGTGCGTGTGTGTGTGTGTGGTGTGTGTGTGTGTGTGTGTGTGTGTGTGTGTTGCTAGAATCTTTCTATTAACACAGCAGTCTGTTTTCTGACTTGCTGACCGTCAGCTTCAAGTACCGGCTTATCCCCGTGAGATGTAGTTTGTCTCCCCTGGCCCTCAACCTGCACGTGAGCATGTTCACCAGGAGGATCGATATATAAGCGTTTGATTCTGTCGTTTTGAAGTGATTACCGACTGGTTGTCTCGGTGATGGCTTCTTGTAAAAGGGGTTGGAGTGGGAGAAGGTAGGGGAACGGGGTGAAAGGTGTCTGTGTGTGTGTGTGCGCGCGCGCGCGCGTTCGTGTGTGTGCGTGCGTGTGTGTGTGTGGGTGTGTGTGTATGCATTTGTGTCTGTGTGATTGTTTGAGGGTGCGTGAACACGTGCGTGCGTGTGAGTTTGTGTGTGTTAGTGTGTGTGTGTGTGTGTGTGTTGAGTGCGCGCGTGCGTGAACGTGCG
>JADBJO010003108.1:137500-140000 GCA_016801955.1 Conus betulinus
AAAAAAAAGGGCAAACACAGAATCACAGGAAGCATCAAAGCAGCTTCAATCAAAGAAATAGAATAGAAAATGCTTATGAACAATAAAACAAACAAACAAACAAACAAAGAAACACAACAATGTACACAAAAACTTTACTGCGAAATGCAATGCAAACGGTTTTTTTCAAAACAAACACCCACCGATGAAGGGCGGGAAGAGAGACAGGCATCTTTGTTAAAAGAATCATTCGGGCGCTCATGCTAACCTTGCTAAAAACAATCATCACTTGGCCTAATAACACAATCAACACGAATTCTTTAGCATGGCTAGCTTAGTGCGGCGATTTACGATACCTGGATGACGAAATGGAAAGCTCCTGCCTGTGTCTGGGAAGAAAAATGCAAGCAAAAACCGACAATATTCCAGTATTCCAGTATAAGGAAAGCTGGAGAAAGAGAACTGGTGCCATGCCAATAATTAGCAACAACACAACAACGAGAGGAGCGACCCGACGAACGACGACGACGACGACGACAAAATGAAACGACAACAAAAGCCGCGTCCGGGGCATAGCATTTATTAGAAAGAAGACCCGCCGAGGGTGAGAAAAGAGGAGGATGTGGGCGTAGTTCGTCAACCAGAGAGGAGAGAGAGGAGAGAGGGAGATGAGAGTGGAAGAGAGGGGAGGGATGGAGAGAGAGAGAAGGGGCGTGAGAGAGGCAGAGAGAGGAGGCAGAGGAGGAGGGAGAGGAGGGACGGGGCGGGAGAAGAGAAGGGAGAGAGAGGGAGAAGGATAGGGAGGGAGAGAGGAGAGAGGCACCGAGAGACGGAGGAGGGGAGGAAGGGACGAGAGAGAGGGGAGATGTGACGAGGACGCAATGAGAGAGATGAGCAGGTGAGTGAGAGTGGTGGTGTAATTGTGATGTGGGTGGAGTTTGAGTGAGTGTGTGTGTGGGTGAGAGAGGGTGAGAGTGACGAGTGGGTTGTCTTGTGTGAGAGTTGGGAGTGGAGTGTAAGGGAGTTGAGGGATACCGAATGAAAGGTGAGAGGGAGAGTTGGTTCGGTCAGGAGAAGAGAAGGGAGGAGGATTATGTTGAGCGGATGAGAGGTGGGTGGAGTGGGAGGGATGAAATTTAAGGGACATGAGTGTTTGACAGCGACAGAGGAGTGAAGATGACAGATGAGGGGAGAGAGACAAGGACAGAGGGAGAGAGAGATGGAGAGACAGAGGAACAGGGCAGAGACGAGAGAGGAGCAGAGAGGAGAGAGACAGATTCTTGCGAGTATGCAAGCGCGCGCTCGCGCATGTGTGGTGTGAGTGTTTGTGTGTTTTGGTGTGTGTGTGTAGTGTGTGTGGCAAAGTGTGTGTGGTGTGTGTGTGGTGCCCCTATTGTGTGGGAAGAGTGTGTCTGATATGTGAGGTGTGCCTGTGTGTGTAGTGTGTTGTTGTGTGTGTGTGGTGAGTGTGTGTCTGTACGTGGGTGTGAGTGTGTGTGTGATGGTGGGTGGTGGGGTCATAAAGACATTGAGCATGAGTGCACTCCATGCTGACACCCCCCCCTCATGGGTACATTGAGGGTGGGTGCATAATCATACGTGGAAAAGTGGCGTGGAATTAAAACAACAGAGAGACAGCCAGACAGACATGTGTGTGTCACAGGACAGGCACAGACAGACAGCACCAGACATAAAGTGAACCCAGTACATTACAGCTACATCATTGAAAAGTTGGAGACAGCACGATGCGTCTTGATTAATGGGGAGGCAGAAAAACACGCATACAAAGAGAGGACATGAGAAGAAAGAGAGAAACAGACAGACAGACAGACAAATTGGCAAAAGACAGACAGATAATGAGAAACGATACGCCGACAAACAGCTGAGACACCGTAAGACCGATTGGAGACTGGAGAAACAGGGGAGAAACACGGAGCAGAAACAACCCATAATAAATCCAAACAATAATGATCAACTGGTCAATTGAAAGCAAAAGGAAAAAAAAAAGCAGAAAAATGAGAAAGAAACAAAAAAAAAAAAACTGCCGAGACTGTCGAGACGTCACCACTCAAATTACACCCGTTTTTAAAGCTAACATCAAGGCATTAAGGATAATTAAGCCAGAAACAAATGAGAATGGGAAGCGAGAATATATAGAAGACATACAAGGGGGGAAAACAAAAAAATGTCGAAGGCTAGCACCTGATGACTGTCGTTTGTCACTGGCCCACATGGGGAAAGCTGGGCAGGGACGCTATGTGCTTACAATGCCCCTGCCAGTCTGAAGCAGTGGACTGAAGGACGCTGTGTGCCTTGCAATGCCCCTGCCGATCTTAAGCAGTGGACTGAGGGAGGCTGAGTCCTCCAAGACAAACTCTTCAATGGCCCAGTGCCGTTTTTTTCAGCAAACACCTCTGCTTTTCAGCCTGAGCCTCATCGATTGAAATTGATGTAGGCTGAGCGACATGAGAGAGAGAGCGAGAGAGAGAGCGAGAGAGAGAGAGAGAGAGAGAGAGAGAGA
>JADBJO010003108.1:147500-165000 GCA_016801955.1 Conus betulinus
GTCTGTGTGTGAGTGTGCGTGTGTGTGTGGCTTAGACTCGGATTCTGACTAATTGTCACTAGAACCCATAAAGATTGATAGAGACAGCATGGCAATACGAAAACTGTCAGACAGACTGTATGTTTCCGCATATTGCGATTATGTAATCACCAGCATGTGGTGCCAGTCAGTATGCTTTCATATGTATGCAGCCCTGCACATGTTATCTTGCAATATGGCTTCGTCATTACCGAACATCTCAATAGGGTTTTGTTTTCGTCAGATATGTCGTGAGACAGCTGCTCTCTGAATAATTATCTCAAGTCATTTTTGTACTCCCAGTTCTTATAGATGGGAACGAAGAAATGCTCTCTCTCTCTCTCTCTCCTCTCTCTCTCTCTCTCTCTCTCTCTCTCTCTCTCTCTCTCTCTCTCTCTCTCTCTCTGTCTCTCTCCTCTCTGTGTGTGTGTGTGTGTGTGTGTGTGTGTGTGTGTGTGTGTGTGTGTGTATGTGTGTAAGAGAGAGAGAGAGAGAGAGAGAGAGAGAGAGAGAGAGAGAGAGAGAGAGAGAGAGAGAGAGAGAGAGAGAGAGAGAGAGAGAGTGTGTGTGTGTGTGTGTGTGTGTGTGTGTGTGTGTGTGTGTGTGTGTGTGTGTGTGTGTTGTGTGTGTGTGTTGTGATGGCATATAACGGTTTCCCTTCTTTATGTAATATCTCAGAAAGTACTTGGCCGAACTTTCTAAACATTTGTAGGCATGTTCTCCATGGTCATGGATGATGCGCGATGTGTTATTTTACCGTTACAGCCGTTACTAAGGCCATAACGTCCCATAACGGGTTTTTTCTTCTTTATAGAATATCTGAGAAAGTAGTCGGCCAATCTTTCTGAAAATTTGTAGGTATGTTCATTATGGGCCACGGATGATGTTCGATGTGTTATTTTAACTCTTATAGCCGATACTAACGGCTATACGGCCCGTAACGGTTTTTTTCTTCTTTATGGAATATCTTAGAAAGTACTTGACCGATCTTTCTGAAATTTGAAGGGGTGTTTATTATGGGTCACGGATCATGCCCAATTTTTTATTTTACCCTTATAGTAATGGCTATAAGGCCCATAACAGTTTTTCTTCTTTATGGAATATCTTAGACAGTAATTGGCCTATCTTTCTGAAAATTTGCAGGTATGCTCATAATGGGTCTCGGATCATGCTCACTGTTTTCTTTTACCGTTATAGCCGTTTCTAACGACTATAACGGCCCACAACGGTTTTTCATTTCTATGGAATATCTCAGACAGTACTTGGCCGATCTTTCTGAAGATTTGTACGTATGTTCATTATGAGTCATGCATCATGCCCGAAGTTTTCTTCTTTTTTTTTTTAACCGTAATAGCCGTTACTAACGGCTACAACGGTCCATAACCATTTTTTTTTTCTTTATGGAAAATCTCAGAAAGTATTTGGCCGATCTTTCTGAAAATTTGAAGGTATGTTCATTATGGGTCACATATGATTGCCCATGTTTACCAGAATAGCCGTTACTAAGGGCTATAACGGCCCAACACGGCTTTTCCTCTTCATGGAATATCTCATGCGTATTCGAGATAAACTGGAAGTACGTTTATATGCTTTGCATCTTGTTATCTGGTGCAGCTGTCATGATAATGATTTTTATCTCCGACCCTGCTGAATACTGAACAGTGGCTGTCTCCTGTCTTGTGTATGTTCTTCTTTGTTTTGTTTTTAGATTGTGAGCACTGGCGCGGCTACCGCTGTGCTCTCGTCTTTGTTCCAAATCTTGTACTTTTGGTGTAAATGTTACTAGTTGGTAGTTTCTGTTCTAGTAAATTCTTGTGTGTATGTGCTGAGGGCAGGATGGCGGTGGGGGAGGGGGGAGGTGGGAGGGGAGGAACGTTAATGTGCAGTTTTTTTTTTTCCTGGATCTCTTCAGTATTCTTAACATTCAGACTCTAGTTTGGAGTTTGGAGTGTGCGCACGCGTGCACGCTCTTTAAGTATGATCATCATCATCATCATCATGATCATCATCATGATCATCATCATGATGAAAACAATAGCAAAAATGTCAGCAACAATGACAATTATAGCGATGATTATAGTAAGAATATTTTAAAAACAAACAAAACCTGTGTATACGTGACGGACGAAATAAACCCAAAGATACTTGTTGATATAAATGTCTGTTCGCTCATGTGCACTGGTTCGAAAATCGCGTCATATTTCGAGTATCTAACTGGGGGAAATCCCAAAGCGTCACATCATCACCACAACAGACCTCACCAGTTTGGGGCACTCTGCTGTGCAGGTACGATTGGTCAATGCTAGTCACGTGACTACATCAAGAGGGCCGACTCCTCCCCGACTCATCTCTCTTACTTTCCTATAAATACCAGGTGAACACACCTGCACGCTGTGCATTTTCTGCTGATTCTAACATTCCATTGACTGCAAGCACCCTGGGAGCTTCAGGACACTGGTAAGGGTCTGTGTATGTATGAAGGGAGGTGGGGGGGAGGGAGGGGGGAGAGGAAAGGGGTGCATGTGTGGACAAATGTGTGTGTGTGTGTGTGTGTGTGTGTGTGCGTGCGTGCGTGCGTGCGTGCGTGCGTGTGTGTGTGTGTGTGTGTGTGTGTGTGTGTGTGTGTGTGTGTGTGTGTGTGTGTGTGTGTGATCTCTCTCTCTCTCTCTCTCTCTCTCTCTCTCTCTCTCTCTCTCTCTCTCTCTCTCTCTGTGCGTAAATGGGGACGACTCAGGAATGTCAAAACTGATCTGATGGGATTAAACTCTAACTCATTTACAGATCTGAAGATGAAGCTGATCTTAAGAGGTATATCGCCCCACGAGTCATTCCAGCTGAGACTTCGTCGGAGCGCATTTCCCCAGGTAGTTCACTGATCCTCCAGATCTTAGTGGACCACCCTTCAGGATTTTCTTTGCATCGCCTTCTTTCTTCAACTTCTGTATTGCTGTTTCTCTCTTTGCTTTGCATTTTGCCCGCGGCCAGCACTTGCTTTCTATTGATCCTTTTCTGTTGTTTTGCATGCCTGTTTTATCTTATGGTTTTCATTTGGAATATCCACTGTCTTCTGAATTTGTCATCTCCTGTCAGTCTTTAGACGAATGCCAGACTATGTCAGGATGAAAAACACAGGGCTGTGGACATTAGGCTGTGTCATTGAGTTTCTCTATAGCTGTCAGTCCTCAATCCTATGCAACAGATTAAAGATTAGGTAGCCTGTTCAGAGCTGTATGTTGACAGAGTGTTTTTCACAGTTGCCAGTCCTCCACACTGCCCAAAACGTAAAGATGAACTGACTCTCCCACTTACTACGTTGATAAAGTGTTGGCAGTTGTCAATTTTCCGTCCTATGTAAAAGGGTAAGGATGAGATCATCCGTCCAATCCTGTGTGTTGACATAGTGTTTGTCAACGTTTTCTATCCCAGTCTTCTATGTTGAGATATAGCTCTTTACAGATGTCTGTCCTCAATCCTACATATAGGGTAAAGGTGGGATGGCCTGTCATATTCTTTGCATTGACATGATCTTCCCCAGAGGTTTTTTTTTCTGAATCTTGTATAAATCAGAAAAAAAGTAAATCTCCGGTTTTGTGTGTTGATGACACTAACTCAACATAATTATCCCATTATAGCCCAGTTTTTGATTCTCTGTGAGCTGACTTCTGTTGTAAGAGGCTTCCTAGAATCTGTTACTGCCTCTCGATAGCTTCATATCACTAGTAAAACAATAATGACCGGTAAGGACGAAAACCATCCGGCCAATGACATGGAGTTCCTTTCCAGTCTGAGACTACATGAGAAGGTTCTATATTTCCTTCTCTTACTGGCATAGGCAAGGCCCAAGAGATACAGGCATCTGCAGTGCTGGTCAGGAAATTTGACGACCCCTGGAATGCTTTCATTAAGTAAGTAAAACATAAGGGAAACTTCAGTCTTCATAATTATCTAAGCTCAGAGCACATTTCACTCTGGGTATGATCCAGCCAGATGCGAAATATACCCCAAACCAGAGCTTCTGATGATGTCAGTCCATGACTTTCCAGCGCACTAGTAATGGACGTTAGCCAATGCCACGGCTGCTGACGCTGACTTTATCAGCGAACTGCACGTTTGAAAAAGGCCAGCGCACAATCAATACAGATAAGAAGTTTGGACAAAATACTATTTCTCTGGAAAAAGTAAACAGACTGAAAGAAAGGGGGTGGATGAAGGCACTTCTGTGTTTGTTTGGAACATGTCCCCAAGATTGTTATGCACAGCAGCGTTGTGTGCATTCTGTTAATTAAAGCAATTGCTTGGATGTAACTGTTGTCAAAGTCACAAACTTTTGTGTAAAAGGTGGTCAAAGGCTTCCGTGAAGTCGATGCAGTTATGTCAGACATCACGCTCATGTTGAAAGAGTTTCTTTATCAGCAGCATGGTGTCCTGAATGATGTCTTTGCATCTTTATCAGCACTCTGATGTTGAAGACATGAGTCCTGCCTCTTTGGTAACTGATTCTTTCCATATGCTTTCCTACTACATTTTGCAAAATGGGCATGGGTTGCCCATTCAATGATGATGATGATCCTTTCCTGGTTTAGAAAAGCTTTCATGCATTCGTGTGTCCAGCTTTCTGGGACACAGCCTTTACCCAAAATGTCCTGGTCTTAAATTAGAAAGAATTCAAAATGAAGCAAGGAGATTGCTCATGGTAACTACGTAATAACTACATAAGACAAACTAGTTAAAAAACTTCGTGATACGGGCTTCACCTTCCTTTAAGGGAGGTTAGGCACAAGCTAGAACAAATAAACGTATGTTGTAAAGCACAACCGATTGCACACAGCTGCCAAGGAAACAGAAGGTACTCGCCTAGGACGTGTACAATTATTTATGGAACAGGCAGAAGAAAATATACAGCTTGAGAGCCAGTCATCATAACTCAAAGAAGCCAAGGAAAGGAAAAGCATCCAGACCATGTCAAACAACTCTACGAAAATGCCATCGCTACAGAACGTGGAAGACATTGTCGAAAACAGCCAGAAGTCACAACCAACGCAGAGATTCAAATGCAGGTGGAAAAAAACCTAAGTATAAAATAGTATATTGCTATATATACACTGACGGTTCTGTCACCAAAGATAAGTCAGGCTGATTATACACAGTGAAGCAAGATGGCGAACTATCCAGGAGGACAATGGTGCATACAATTCAGTTTCGAAGTGAGCCGACAGCAGGAAATTGAAACAAATCTGAAAGAAAAATTAGTATTCCGCCAGACAGAAGAGACAAAAAAATCACAAGACAAAAAACACGACGCGTTTCGACCTCTTTGGTTTTGCTCGGGCGAGTAAAACAACTTTCAGGACAATGAAAACGAAGAACGAGCAATCGTATATCTTCTCAAATTGGCCGCAAAATGGGCACACACACATATGCACATGGGTACACCCACATACCCACACCCACCCACATACCCGCACATGCACACGCGTACTGAATACACTGGCAAACATTGGCTAGTGCCCACACACCCATGCACACACATATGCACGCACACGTGTACACTCGCCACACATACATACACTGATGATAGTGGCACAGCCAATGTTTGGTGGATACTCGAGGTCTGACCAGCACGTTGGGCTAATGCTCAGATCAAACATCTACTAAGATGTAGTCATGAGACCTTCTTCTTAAATTCTCTCTTCCTGGTCATTAATTCATTCATTCATCAGCTTTATGTAATGCGCAGTGTGGGTCTCGAGGAAAAGCAGATGTGCTGTGGCGTATATGGAATAACCTGCATGCAATGACATCTTTATGAGAGTAAAACTGAAAGGAGAAAGATCCAAAATCAACTAAAGCAAATCTGTTATGTTCGTTTTTTTTTTTTAATAATAGGAAATCGTACAATCATTATTTGTTTTTATTCTTTACCATGACAAAGCCTTAACTTGAGTGTTTCATCTATTTGTCTTTTAACTGGGTGTGTTCCAGACATAGTTCAAAGCCAGCTGAACAGTCGTACACCATGAATACTCTGGCCTGCTTGTTGTTGATGACAGCCGTCATGATGGCACGGTGTGATCAGGTAGCTGACTTCCTCAAGGTGCATCCTCACAACGATCACATCTACATCTTTGACGTCACTTCTACGGCCAGTGTGGGTGACCTGAAAGGAGCTCTGAAGAACTTCATCATTGTTCACAGCTTTAAGGTAATCCTGCTAGTTCTGTTCTACAGCTGAACAGTGGTTTGTTTTTCGTCTCAGTTCAGAAAGTGAGGAGCAGCTGTATGCTGCTTCCTGTCTCTTTAATGGTGTAATTCAAGAAGTGCAGCAACGGAAACAACAAGTACAATAAATCAATAACAACTGTGATAATGACGACTCCTACAACGACGACGACAACGACATTGGTGATGATGATATGAGGAGGAGGAGGAGGAGGAGGAGGAGGAGAATAAGAAAAAGAAGAAGAAAAACAAGAAAAAAAAGAAATACATGAACGAGAAAGATAACAGGAACAACAAAAACCACCACTTCAACGACAACAACAGCAACAACAATAACAACAACAATAACAACAACACAACAACAACAACAACAACAACAACAACGGTGTTAATGATGATGATGATGATGATGATGATGATATTCCTACTACTACTACTACTACTACTACTACTACTACTACTGCTAGCACCATTACTACTACTACTACTACTACTACTACTAAACAGCTTTTTCCCACCATTCATCCTGTACACATATAGGCCTATTAACGCGCACGCGAACACACACACACACACACACACACACACACACACACACACACACACACACACACACACTGATATGGAGAAGTTAAAAAAAATGCGAATCTGGTGATCGTTTTGCTCTCTTTTTCTTTTCATTATAGTATAGCCACAGCCGGAAGGCACCCGAAGAAATGTTATTTCAGTGTCTCTGACTGAGAGGAAATGTACTAAATCATTTATTTCAGTGATCATCTCAGGTCGAACTTTTATTTTATAATTCATGATTGGAGTAAGAACTGAACTGGAATCTACACATAAAACATAAACTTGAAATGAATATTGAGTGTAATCAACAACAAACTTGAAAGCCATAATAATAGCAGTAACTCAGTAGTGAATACAGATTTCTTTTTTCTCCGAGGTAATACTACTTTTCTGTGGTAAGATCTGGGATAATGTATGCTGCACCTGCATGTTCATTGGTTAACGATCCATCAGTGTTTATCTTAAAATGGTTGAAAAAAGTGATCATGCGCATGCATTTTGATATTGGACAATAACAGATTAGTATTTTCAGCCTTTGTTAAATCTGTACGCTCAATATCAAAATGTGCTTGTATTAGGTTCCAGGGAGGGATCGGAGACACAATAGATCTTTTTGCAATAGATATTAGTTTGGTATTAGAAGTTTCTAAAATCGAAGAAGTGTATGTTCTTAGAGTCGTTTGAGTTTTTTTTTTTTAGCCCTTTTTGGAAAATCAGAGTCCGATTTAATATTTATTTCAGGGCCTATATTGTTGCCTATAGTAGAACTTGTTACAACAAATTTGGTGCATGGAAGATTTCTTATTCTTCCCGTGGTAATATCCCAGCAGCACTGTATGCCTTTGTACAAGAGGCATGGGCTGGTAGTCCCATGGCTATCTGAAATGCTTTGGAATCAATACTTTGAAGTTTTTCAGTAAGTATTTGGGTGCACTGAAGAACACCTCTAGTGCATACGTTAATTTTGACCTAACCAGTGCAGTAGTAGAAAGGTGTAAAAGAGTAACTGTGTCCTGAGCCCACGCATGCTTGCTAATAATCTTTAATACATTTAAAGTTTTTTCGAGCTTTTGTTAGAATACGGTCTACATGAAAATTCCACCATATCGTCTGCATATTGGGCTAGTTCTATATTTTTAGTAATTTATGTGGGTAAATCGTACATCAGAATACTATCAGGTAAAGGGGCAATAACAGACCCCTGAGGATGTCCACTTGTAATTTTCTTCTTGTAGAATAGGAGTTCCCTACCTTTCTTCTAATATATATATTTTCTAGGAAGTCTTTAAGAAAATCATAAATGTTTCCTGATAATCCATTTTTTAAGTTTATAAAGCAAACAAGAGTGTCATACTTGATTTTGACAGTGATATCAAGGATGGTTGCTAGCAAACATTTTAACCTGGAAAACTGATGTTTTTTTGAATGGTAAGTTTGACCAAGTGTTCAATAGCACTTCCACCCTTTCGAAAACCTGCTTGGTTTGTTGGGGTAGCTTTGTTCTTTTCACTAAAGTATTATAGTCTATATACAACTATTGTTTCATAAAGTTACAGACATGAGAAGTTAATGAAATAGGTCTGTAAACTGTCTATATTTTCTTTCAGTTTACGTTCCTTGTAAATCGGTACTTTTACTTATTCTTTCGATATTTATGGCAACTGACGTGAGCTCCAGCAATTTCTAAATATACTAAGTAAACTGCTTATCGATAGTCAGGAAAATGCTTAGTCATTTCATTAGAAATGGCGTCAACCCCAACAGCTATTTTTTGTTTAGGAGAGAACCTATGGCATCTTTCACCTCTTGTAATGTAACTGGGGCGTTGATGTCGCTTTTGTCATCCTCACATACATTATTAAGGACCTGGGTAAATTCTTTATCCTCTCTGAATTTTACTTGGTTTTCAGAAAACCCATCTAACCTGCTTACTTTAGCAAACTGGTCGACAAAGGCTTCTGCTTTGTGGATGATAGTAACTTGTTATCATCAAGAATGATAGGATAATCTGGGAGTTTGATTCCATTTTTTTATCGTTTTTATCTCTTGCGATACCATTCTACTATCTTTATGATGGAATTTTGTTTCTTTTGCAAAAAAACTCCCAATAATCCTTTTTGGATTGTTCCATAACTCTGTTACTATGTATTATTGAGTAGTTCATTTCCACAAATGTTCATCTACCATTTTCTCATCTTGACTTGTTCTTAGTGTGCACGTATTCCTTGCGTAACCGTATTTTCTCATGAACTGCCTTATCATAATCTTCAGTCCACCAATTTTTACCGAGATGTTTAACCTCTTCTTTAGACCCCTGATTCTTCAATTTAGGAATACACCAACCAGAGACTTTAAAAACAGAGGTACAAAACGTGTTACACATTGTATCAGTGTATCTGGGGGGATAAGCGAATGTCTAGATCTTTTAAGTGTATTGTAAATCTGATACCATTTGACATTTTTATAATTAAATCTTAGGATTGTATCACCAGGTTTTGTGTCTTCAAAAGTAGGGGACTGATTAATTGTAATGATGATTAGTATGTGATCACTCCCAGGAGTTTCACTATAAGTTTCCCATGCACACAACAAAGTCATTCCAGGTGAAACCAAAGTTAAATCGATAGCAATAGGTCTATGTGTAGATACATCAGGACCTCTGGTAAAAGAACCATTGTTGAGTAAACATAAAGTTGAGTCTACAACATTTTCCACAAACCTGTTTGATACTGACCTGCGTGTACTCTTTTTCCCAGAAAGGAGAATGAGCATTAAAATCCCCTCTTACTAACCATTTACTATTATCATTCTTGATATTTTTCATCCATTCAGTATTAGCTTCATCTGGACCCTTAGGTAAATACAGAAGCACAGTTTACTTTTAAGGAGTCCAAAAACTTGATAGTTACAGCACATGAAAAAATCCCATGTAATATACTAGGCACAGGTGATTGTTTATCGCAGTACTGTAGTCCAGTGTGAATATAGGTATCGCACTTTACTCTATCACCATTTGTATCTGTATCTACTACTGGTGGATAGTAGTACTGTTTCAATCTTGGTAGTTTCTTCTTACTGATATTAACAGACTGGAATAAGAGAACGTGGCCGACAGATGACACTAAAAACTGACGTAAGCAATCAATATTAGAATTAGAGAGAGCGGCAGTTGCATTGCAGTATTTTTATATATTGGTGTTAAATTTCATGTTTGAAAAAATAGATAACTACACAAATAAAAACTGTGTTGCTTTAACACAATTGGAGCTTAACTAACACACAGACGTAGGCTGGTATGCTACATTCGTTCCGAACAAAAACAACGAAAAGTGTTAGCAGTTGTATAAGACATTGAACCTATTGGACCAGGCAGAGCTGCAGAAGGAATCCTCAGGGAAGGTTGTGGGGCGCAGGTACCGGGGACGTTGCGCTGTCTTCCAGGGCCGTTCCCAGAAGAGGTTCCTCAGATGCCTGCGGCCAATATTCCCCGCTAGGATGCTAGATCCTCTCGCAGTGGGTCGTAGCCCATCACGGATGTTGAAGCGGGCTGCTTGTAGATTTAGAGTGAGTGATGAAGATGGTGTTTTTTGTCATCATTCAGCTCTTACACCAAAATTGCGTTGTGCAAGTCTCTTTGATATTGAGTTCGGGGTCTGATGTAGGAGCCATCTTACTGATTATGATGGCTAGATCAATGTTTTCTTCTTTTATACTCCTCACGCACTTTGGCATTCTTCCGGAAAATGCTGCTGCTGCTGATGTTTTTCTAGGTCCTTCGATCCATCATGTAAGAGTAAAGCATCAGGTGTCTTGACAGATGCACTTGCTTTGGCCACTGCTGGTTTGATGTCCTTTACTGTTCTTGCATTACTCTGATGCATCTTACCTCAGTAGGACTTCCCTAGTCTGAGTGTATTGACTGTCTTTTACGTCAGGGTCATTGGCATATAAAATGTTGGGAAGGCCCTTTAAAGTTGGATTTGGTTTGTCTCTGGAATTGGCCTTTAAGTCATTGACGTTTTGTTTGGGAACTCGTTCTTTAAAATTATTGTCATCATTTTTCCTCCACTGCTCCTGTGACTTCAGCTCATGACGCAAAGAAGCTTTGACGTCATTTTCGTTTGCGTTATCATTTTCTTCTAGATTATTTTTGTTTTCGTTTTTGTCACTTTCCTGTACATTTCTGTTCTGCTTCTTTTCTGTATTGCTTACTTTGGTAGACAGAGCATCCTGAGTTGTTTTCAACTGTGGACAGAGCATCCTGAGAGTTGTTTTCCACTGTGGACAGAGCATCCTGAGGAGTTGTTTTCCACTGTGGACAGAGCATCCTGAGGAGTTGTTTTCCACTGTGGACAGAGCATCCTGAAGAGTTTGTTTTCAACTGTGGACAGAGCATCCTGAGGAGTTGTTTTCCACTGTGGACAGAGCATCCTGAGGAGTTGTTTTCCACTGTGGACAGAGCATCCTGAGGAGTTGTTTTCCACTGTGGACAGAGCATCCTGAGGAGTTGTTTTTCAACTGTGGACAGAGCATCCTGAGGAGTTGTTTTCCACTGTGGACAGAGCATCCTGAGGAGTTGTTTTCCACTGTGGACAGAGCATCCTGAGGAGTTGTTTTCCACTGTGGACAGAGCATCCTGAGGAGTTGTTTTCCACTGTGGACAGAGCATCCTGAGGAGTTGTTTTCCACTGTGGCGAGTCTCCAGCTACTTCTTCATAAGAGAAGTAGGGGAAACGTTCTGTCTGTGTTGCCATGGTAGCCGAGTCCTTTTTCATCAATTTTTGCAAGCAGAGATCTTATTTGCTCTTCCAGGCTCGCTACTCTGTCACACAGAGAGATGATCGTGCCTTCAGTCTTTTAGCAAAGTTCTGTGTGGTACTCGCGGCGTTGACGTTGTTTTTGTTGTCTGTAGGGGCATCGCTATTTCCAGGCCTAGACTCCAGCCCATCGTTGACCGCGGACAAACTGAACGGCCTCCTGAGTGAGAATTACAATTTGTCCTTTCAACGATTCTCTGCTTTTCTAGCACATCCTCAGTGCATCCTTTTGCACACAGTATTGGTATGCAGCTTTTTTCCGGATCTGGTGTGGTTTTCATTTGCTTCGGTTTGCATTGGATGAAACATGGCAGCATTCACAATACTAAATTATCGGTTACTGTCTGCAGGCATTATCATGTCATGTTTTGACAGAAAAAAAATGCAATTTCTCATTTTCATTTGATAGAAAAAGAAACTGGGCGTTTTGGTTTACACGATGAATAAAAAAATATTTTTGAAAAGTTAGATAAGTACGATCAAAACATTTATCGTAGACGACAGATACGTTCCTTAATCTGTACATGGAAATTGAATTGTTTTAAAACAAAGTTTGTCAAAAAATATACATTGTATATGTGTGTCATAGCATATCAACTGATCACATTCTTTGTGTAAATCAATAAAATAAATTCATTCCAAATACGTATGGTTTAGCGTATTCAAAATGTATTCATCTTCAAAACGTATTCATTTTTGATTAGCTGGAAGTTCTATTTTTGTAAATACTTTTCACTCGTTGTGTTGACCTTTTCATCGATGTCGCGTGAAATCTGGGAACGTGATATTTGGGAAGGCTTCCCAGATATCACAGGGGTTTTTGGGAACGCGTTCCCAAAATGTACTGTGATATCTGGGAAGGCCGTGATATCTGGGAACGTGGTCTTTCGGTGTCGCGTGGAATCTGGGAACGTGAAGAAAGCTTCCAGAAACAAAGAATGGTTTTTGGGGAACGCGTAGGAAAGCATTTATTTAGATGCAATTGGGATCTTTGGCCTTCTTTGGCTCAGAATTTTTTTTTCGCACGCGTTCCCAGATTTACCGTGGTAATTGGGAACGCGTTCCCACATTTGACGATTGGACCCTTTTCAGTAAATTTGGGAACGCGTTCCCAGATTTACCGGGGTAAATTGGGAAAGCGTTCCCAGATATCACGGTTCCCAGATATTATACGACACCGGCCCCGATTTTTTTTTTTCGTCTAATATCACGTAATGTGGAAAGACGTAAAACAAGACAACAACAACACGCACGCATGTACGCATGCACACACGCACGCACGCACGCACGCACACACACCCCCACACCCCCCCCCCCCCCCCTCCGCGCGTGCGCGCGCACACACACACACACACACACACACACACACGTGTGCGCGCACACACACACACACACACACACACACACGACACACACACACACACACACACACACACACACACACACACACACACACACACAGAGCCTTATAGAGATAGGCCGAATCTCCACCCACCAGTCTCCCCCCACAAAACCACACAACCTACACACACATCAAGTCCCTTGTGTGCGTATGTGTGTGCGCGTGCACATGTGTGTGTGTGTGTGTGTGTGTGTGTGTGTGTGTGTGTGTGTGTGTGTGTGCGCGCGCGCGCGCGCGTGCGTGCGTGCGTGCATGTGTGTGTGTGTGTGTGTGTGTGTGTGTGTGTGTGTGTGTGTGTGTATGTGTGTGTGCAGGTCATAGGTGAAATTCAGATATCTTTTTGGTAAGTAAACCTATCCAGTGTTTCAGACTAAGTTCATGGATCAGGTGCTGTTTCCAGGCATGTGCTGTGCGCGCATGTCTGTCCCTCTGTCGGTTTGTTAGTCCGTGTTTCTGCTTATCTGTGCGTGTACGTGTGTACGTGCGTTCGATCGGGTGTGCGTACATGAGGGCATTACTTTGTGAGCGCGCGCGTGTGTGCGCGTGTGTGTGTGTGTGTGTGTGTGTGTGTGTGTGTGTGTGTGTGTGTGTGTGTGCGTGCGTGCGTGCATGCGTGCGTGCTGCGTGCCTGTGTGTGTGTGTGTGTGTGTGTGTGTGTGTGTGTGTGTGTGTGTGTGTGTGCGCGCGCGC
This sequence comes from Conus betulinus, assembly GCA_016801955.1. Taxonomy (NCBI): domain Eukaryota; kingdom Metazoa; phylum Mollusca; class Gastropoda; order Neogastropoda; family Conidae; genus Conus; species Conus betulinus. The sequence continues at coordinate 161,217 of JADBJO010003108.1, forward strand.
GTTCATGTGTGTGTTGATGTCATTGTTTGCATACACATGTGTGTTAAATAGAACTAATACATAGAAACAACTGCAGCAGTTACAAATTATTCCAGAACAAATGGTGACTTCCAGCGGTCTATCTATTCCTTGATCACCAGGGGACCCCACAAAGCTAACTCTGACATTAGTTATTTGCCTGAAGGAAGAAATGACGCTTTGTTGTCGGCGTGTCGGAAAAGAGGAGAGGACATAACAATATCAAACAATTTTCCTGTTTTTTTTCAAACTATCTATTGCTGTGTCTCTCTTGGACGATCAGAAAACTGGCTCTGCATTTAGTGTTCCTTGTTTGAAAGTTGAGAGATATTCTGTATTGGAAAACCGATCTATTTTCAGCTGCTTTTCTGTTGCCTCTGTATAGTAGTATTGATATTCCACGTAACATCTGTTACTCCTCTGTGTTGATTCAAAGTCATTATTACGTGCTTCAAGCCGATTAAGTCCTAAAGTGAGAAAAGGTCTCATTACTGAAACCGTATGATACATTTCCTTATTTTGAGAGGCAGCTGTATTAGCTTCTCTCTTGGGTACCTTCACATAGCAGAATCGTTCTTAATAAAGTAGTGGACAGACTTGCTAAATACGGGGCGAAACGCATGGATCATGCTTGTAGTTAAAGCATCCCACTGTATCTCATGGAATCATACAGTTTGCTACACAATGCGTACTTCAAACCACTTAAGAAAGAACAGAGAAGATTCTGGTTAGGCTATATCTACTTACAATATTCCCACAGTAACACAGGCAGTGTGTTCTTTTCACAAAAATGGATATGCAATAAGTCTCTGTACTTCTTACAGTGATTATGAATAATGGCTGTTAAAATTTCCCCCAGAACAGAACAGTGACTGTTGTTCACAAAATGACGCTGAGCAATGACTGACTGGTTTTTCCACTGTGACACAGAACAATGACTGGCTGCTTTCTCCCACAGTGAAACAGAACAATGACCGGATGTTGTTTGCACAGAGGTACAGAACATTGCTGGCTAATCCTACAGCAATACAGGCCCATGACTGTTATTTTCACAATAATATAGAGCAATGATTTTTTTCCCCCAAAGTGATATAAAGCTATACTGTCTTTTTTGTCACAGTGATGCAAAGCTTCGGCCGTCTGTATCACCATATTAATATATAGCAATGACTGACGGTTTTGTCCCACAGTGATAAATAACTATGAGTAATTGTTGCCTCCATGATGGTACACAACAAAGACTGTCTATCCACAATGATACAGAGAATAATTGCCTGTGTTACCATATTGAAAACAGAGCAACGCCTGTCTGTTGTTGTTGTTACCACATTCATACAAAGCTATGATTGCCTGTTTGTTACGGATGGAATGAGTGGTGTCCGCAGGTGTCTGACAGTCTGACTCGCACACAGAAATTATGGATGCATGCACGACTTTTCCAAATCACATACACACACCCACTCACCCGAACATTGACAGCCAGGCAACAGAACAACACTTTTTTGTTTTATGCTGCCTGAGCATCAGACAAACATATAATAAACGCAAGAACATCAATAGTCGGCACGCCTACCATAAGGCGTACACACAAAATATATATATATATATATATATATATATATATATATATATATATACTTCAAGTACGCCAAACAGAGCGCACGACACAATATATCTATATATAATTTGCTATCTATTCTGCTGGCTCCAACGACAATGAAAGCGACGGCGAGGAAGTTGACGAAGACGACGAGACGACGAAAATGAAGACGACAACGTCTACAGCGTCAAGTCTGTCACAGAACTTGCATAACTTCACAGAGCTGTGGCTAAAAAAAAAAAATCACTAACACACTCACGGCGTCTCTGCCGGCGACAGTCTCACACAGGAGCTGTGGCTCACACACAAAAGCACAGAACGCGCAGCGACGGCCCAGCCAACAGGTCGCTGGTTCAAAACTCTGGAGCGGGCGCTCTGGCTTGGCAGCAGCGGCGTCGTCAGCCTAACTGGCTCAGCGGGTAGTCGGTCCCGAGCGCAGTGGCAGGTAGGGTAGATTGTCGGCACTCAGGCCGACCTCTCCACACCGACACACGGCGGAGAGAAGGGGGTAGACACATCTACGAATCCCTGACCCTCAAACGTGGCAGCCAGTCCCCCTCAGTCCAGGGAACACATCTACCTGGGGGAAGCTGATTAACTACCTTGATTATCATGGCTACTATTCATTACAATCACGACTACATTCATATTCATTAGCCACATCGCATTCCAGTTGAACTTGGGACAAACATGAGCATATTCTTTCTTCACCACTACAACATTCCCTTCCGGAATCACAATACTACACAGGAAAGGATTTCAATATAAACCTTTCAGAACCTATTTTCCAAATTGGGGAAAAATTCCCACACTTAGGCCCTCTTCAATAAACTATGAATACAATTCATTACACACACTTAATGATTACTTTTCATCAAACTATAAATGTCTTTTCATGTCACAAATATTCATTTCTTCGACAAGAATGTTCATTTCATTTCATATAGTCACCAGATTTTAAAAGGAATTTTTTTCCAAAAGATTCAACTACTTCAATACATGTAAAGGAAAGATTTCCACATACTCTTGTTACCAACACACAACTATTCAATATTCATATCAAGAATGAATTAAATACTCTCTCATCATCAAACCAAAACATACATATATCAAGTCTCTGTCGCTCACTCTGGAAGCTTATTATCAATAGCATCATCAAACCTCTCTTCTCGCAAACCACATTAGAATAAGACCTTTTTTCATCATGAGTTCATAACTAGTTAAGTCATAGATAAAAACGACACCTTTTTTTTTTTCCGAAGACCACTTCCTTTAACACTCACTTCATCTAGTCATGTTTTCCGACAGCATTTTTGGTTTGTTACCCTATCAAGTCATAGGATAACAGAACATAATAAATATTTTTTCTTTTCTAAACCAAACCTTCACAGTGCTACGAGGAAGTTTCAGTCGCTCCTAAACGGGAATACGGTTTCGGTTTGCTAACAAATAAATATTGAATGATAAATACCTGACTGCCCCCCCAAAACAGTTGGGTCCCTCTTCGGCCTTCTGAAAAGCTGTGTAGCCGGAATCACTGCAGAGACTGCCTAACCGCTTCAGCTCACCCGGCTTTAACGGTGCGCAGGTGAGTAGCAGTCAGATAAACTTTTCAACCGGCTTCCGGAGGACTACCTTCCGGTTACGACGGTTGCATGAAAATTTGTGACCGGACGGGAAACGGTCCGTCACATTGTTGTTCCCAAAGTAATGCAGATCCATGTCTCGGTGCTGTTCCCACAGTGATACAAAGCTATGGCTGTCTGTTGTTCTTACAGTGTTACAGCTATGACTTTTTCCCACAACGAAACAACATCTATGATTGTCTGTTGTTCCCACAGTGTGACAGAGCCCACAGTGACACAACATCTATGATTGTCTGTGTTGTACCCACAGTGTGACAGAACTATAACTATTTTCCCCAAAGTTATACAACATCTATAAATGTCTGTTGTTCCCCCAGTGTTCCAGAGAGATGACTGTTTTCTCATAGTGATACAACATCTACCATTGTCTGTTGTTCCCACAGTGTTACAGGCCGATGACTTTTCCCCACAGTGCAATAACATCTATGATTATCTGTCGTTCCCACAGTGCTACAACATTTATGATTATCTGTTGTTCCCACAGTGTTAAAGAGCAGTGACTGTTGTTCCCACAGTAATG
>JADBJO010003108.1:170000-172500 GCA_016801955.1 Conus betulinus
TCCAAACTGAAGTGGTCTGTATTCGTGTATTTGCATTTCAAGTTTATCTCTGAAGCACACAGTTCCCCGCCTGTCCGACATGTTAAACTTTCTGTTGTCATTTAGAGTTAAACTGGTTTACCTTTTTATTTCTATCCAATGGCAGGTTTTATTTACCTTTCTCTTTGTATACAGTGGTAGATTTCAGATAAGTTCATAAGACAAACCTGGAATCAGGACCTCCTTTCCATTCTGTGGCACCGTTTTTTTTTTTTTCAGTTGCGGCACTAACGTATTTTTCAGCCTATATAGCTCGGTAGTTGACCATGAACACACACATGTGGGAACATTTCCGTTACTTTCGATGCGCAGAGAGTGAACGTTTTCTTTTTTTTTTTTTTATTCAATTCACAGAAAGAGATAGGAAAATGTGTCAGAACTTTCCCGTTCTTCCAGTGTACAGTCGCTGGATGTCATGCAGAGAAGCGGAGAAACGTTTGAAACATCTCACCCCTCTCCATCCTCTAAATTGAAACAGTAATATGTGAAACGTTCATCCCCATCCCACCCCTCACAACCCTTTCTTCAATCACAGCGTCCTTAGCGTTGCACATAATGTCAAATGGTTGAAACAGCTGTCAGCTGTGTGGTCGTCTTTATCGAACAGCTGTCAGCTGTGTGGTCGTCTTTATCTACAGCATGCGTGTTCTGTGATCCAGAGTATATAATCAAAGCGACTAGAATTAGATCACCAAATTTATGCAACGGACAAATGACCATACAAATACCGTATGATTCGATTTCTAGATCTTCCTTATTTACGATAAAGAAATCGCGACAAGAAAAAACAAGGAACGTAAATGTCCAAAATGATTTATCTTTTTCATTTTACACTTTATTATCGCTCATCTTTTCAGTGAAACAACGTATGGACTGACTTAACTTTTTTGTATTGTCGCTTATCACTTTCACCTGAGAACAAACAAGACAACAAAGATGTTCATGTATTAGACCGATGGTTTTCATGACCATTTTGATATTCTTATCATGAACATGATTGTTTAAATACATGAAATGCAATTAGAAAATAATAGCCACCATTCGTTAAATGATGTTATTCCTAGCAGATGCACAAACAACTTGCTGTGACGTTGTTACATTCACTACATATACAGCTGAAAGTTTGTTTTTTTATCAGGGAAATCTCTAGGGCCAGGTTAAGCAGAGGCAGACTGTACCATAACACTAACAGCTATATATACATACATACATACATATATATATATATATATATATATATATATATATATATATATATATATATATATACTACTCATTTTCCACTATCTATGCTTCTTTCACATTGCCATCTCTATCAACAATTCCTCTTTTGTTCTGAGTGTGAGAAAGACGATATACATTCTGAAGCAAGTTGCACTCAAGACTTATCATCTACATCCTCCGCCCACTCCACTGCTCGAGGAATGTTCAAATGTTCTGTCAGTGTTTATTGGGTTGTTTCAACCTAACATGAATGATAATATGGCCCGGTTCACGCAAGAAACCAGTGTTGAAGTAAAATTCTGGAAAATATCTAAGAGCAGGAGATGTGTTGTAGTAAGACCGAGGCCATTGCTTCACCAGTGAAGTCAGTTACCATGTTTTCCAGACTCACTAATTGTCAGTGACTTTAGAGTTCCAGTATATCATTATCAATGTTAGCGTTACGCTTTGATTGTGTGATCACGTTCTTTTTCCCTGTCATTTCCTTCATCTCTTTCTTTTTCTTCCGTTTCTGCATTCGGTGTTTATTCTGCTCTGTATATCAGATATAAGAGTTGAATTAAAAGAAAGCAAAAGCACGTTGAATTATTCTCTTTTAATAATTTTCTTTCTTTTTTTCATTTCTTCTTTCTTTCTTGAGAGAGACAGAGAGAGATTGAGAGAGAGAGAGAGAGAGAGAGAGAGAGAGAGAGAGAGAGAGAGAGAGAGAGAGAGAGAGAGAGAGAGAGAGAGAGAGAGAGAGAGAGAGGGGGGGGGGGGGGGGGGAATTGTGCTCGACGACAACAGGCATTGACTCAGAAGCAAGTGATCTGATACCAACAAACTGTACTTAAGAAGCAAAAAAGCCTAGTAAAAACAAAATCTGAATTCACATGAAAAATGAATAAATACGTAAAGAGACAAATAGATATGCAAGTTAATGCGTAAATAGATAAACAAGTAAATATAGGAATACATAGATAAGTAGCTGAGTAAAGAAATAAATACATAAACAGCAGAGTTCTTCCATTTGCAATACGTATTTCATCAACGAAAAAAAAAAACTTTTTCATAAAATTGTATAATGGACAACCGTTTACGTAAATGAACTCTTCAAAATCGCACAAATAGAAAGCAAATGATTTTCTTACACATGTTCTTAAACGCAATCCAAAGGTCACAATGGAAATCATTCGCTATCTCAGGGATAGCAATTAGTGTCATCAATGGTGCTAGGTGATCGTCAGTCGTGGCAGTG
>JADBJO010003108.1:177500-180000 GCA_016801955.1 Conus betulinus
ATATATATATATATATATATATATATATGAAGTTTAAGGGACTTGTCTTTCATTTACAACAAAATAATGAGAGAGAGAAAAAAGAAAAGTCGTATATGGTTATCCATTTTATCAGCTTTTCGTTTCTGTTTCGTTATCATGCTGTCAGTGTAGGTTGAAGTGAGCTATCAAGACGGAAATTAGGAAGTATGCGATGGAGAACACTAACAACAGATTAGATCAAAATAAATTGGTTTGCTCAATGGATAATTAGGCCTGCGTGAAATATATGAAACATATACAAATCAATCAATCAGCATTAAACATGCAAACAAAAACAAAAACCTAAAGAAGCAAAAGAAACAATCTAACGAGGAAACAAACAAACAAGCAAGTAAATATCTCTGTCTCTCTGTCTCTCTCTCTCTCTCTCTCTCTCTCTCTCTCTCTCTCTCTCTCTCTCTCTCTCTCCAGAATCAAAATGTTCGAAGGTTTAGTTGTTTGTACAAACACTTTTTTCTTTGTCCACCCCCGTGTGCTTACGTTACATTCCCAAACCCGTCATATCGGCTGTATACAACCTTATTTTGCTAAGTGTTAGGTGTAGACTAGACAGTCAGTATTCATGCTGGACTGCAGCTAGACCAGGCAACAAAAGAGACCTTGCACTGCAATTGGGCCATTTTAGACAGTGCTGATGGTCGCAATTCTGTTTCAGTGCATTGTTGGCCTGCAAAATTAGCCTTTACTCTATGAGTGTTTGTATTGCTTATGCGACTCTCTCTCTCCTCTCTCCCTCTCTCTCGCGCTCGCTCCTCTCCTCTCTCTCTCTCCTGTCCTGTCTGTCTTTTCTGTCCCTGCTGTCTTCTCTCTCTCTCTCTCTCTCTCTGCTCTCCCGCTCCTCGATCCCTCCTCTCTCGCTCTCTCTCCTCTCTGTCTCTGTTCTGTCTCTCTCTCTCCTCACTCTCGCTCTCGTGCTCTCTCTCTCCTCTCCTCAACCCCGCTCGCTCCCCTCTCTCTCCTCCTCCTCTCCTCGCGCACCTCTCCCCCGCCTCTCCCGCTCTCTCTCTCTCTCTCCTCTCTCGTCTCTGTCTCTCTGTTCCTGCTGGAATGACTTGATTTATAATCTTATGAACCCCCCCCCCCTTGTACCCGGGGGACTGGGCTATCATTAAGGATTGTTCCTCACATTGGTGTGGGTGTGTGCGGTGCTGTGTGCATGCGTGTGTGTGTGTGGTGTGCGTGTTGTGTGGGTGTGTGTGTGGGTGTGTGGGTTTGTGTGTGTGTGTTGGTGGTGTGTGTGCGTGGGTGCGTGTGTGTGCGTGGTGTGTGTGTTGGTGTGTGTGGGTGTTGTTGTGTGGTGTGGTTTGTGGCGCAGCCGCGCGCGCGCGCTCGTGCGGATGTGTTGTGTGTGTTTCGTGTGTGTGTGTGTGTGTGTGTGTGTGTGTGTGAGTGTGGTTGGTGTGTGTGTGTGTGTTGTGTGTGTGTGTGGTGTGTGTTGCCAGTGTGTGTGTGGTGTGTGTGGTGTGTTTTTTGTTGCTGTCTGTTGGTTTGTTGTTTTGTTGTTGTTGTGTTTTGTTGTTTTTTTTCTGGTGCGTCAAAATCGATTTTTTCCTTCAATCCCTTGGTATTTTTTAATTGTCAGATTATTCTGACATGCTTTGTACCACACCCGCAAATCACTCTCGCCTATTTCTCCCTCGACTCTCTCCTCGCTCTATCTCTCTCTCTCTCTCTCTCTCTCTCTCTCTTCTCTCTCCTCTATCACCCTTTCGGCTCCTGCATCTCTCTCTTTCCCACACCCCTCTCTCTCATTTTTTTTCAAAAAATATTCGGCATATAATTTTTGTTCTAGCAATTGTACAGGATTCCTTTATTGCGTCATGTTATTTTGGCATTGTTGACCCTACTCAGGGCGGAGGACTGGAGTAAAAAAAAAACCGAACACCAAAGTGTTATCTATATCCTCGTAAACAAAGAATTTTTGTCCTTGCATATCTGTTCTTGTCTTGGCGTCTTCTATTGTTCCTTCTCTCTCTATCTATCTATAGTCTCTCTCTCACTGGGGTTCGAGTCGTGCGTCGAAGGGTCTCTTCATCTCTCTTCTCTCTCTCTGTAAAATTATGTAAAATCTTGCAATGTTTGGGTGTGGTGTGTATGTAACGTGTTGGTGTGTTGTGTGTGTGTGTTGTGTGTTGTGTGTGAGAGAAGTAGCGGAGAGAGAGAGTACAGCTGATGAGAGAGAGAGAGAGAGCACGTGTGTGGTGTTGTGTGTGTTTGTGTGTGAGGTGGGTGTGTGTGTGTGGTGTGTAGTGTGTGGTGTGGGTGGTGTGTGTGTGCGTGTGTAATATTGCAGTGTGTGTGTGGTGTGTGTGTGTGTGTGTCGTGTGTGTGTGTGTGTGTGTGTGTGTGTGTGTGTGGTGTGTTTGTGTTGTGTAAGTGTGGTGCGCGCAAATGTGTGTAATTGTGTGTTGTGTGTGTGAGTGTGTGTGTGTGTGTGTGTTGTGTGTGTGTGTGTGTG
>JADBJO010003108.1:185000-192500 GCA_016801955.1 Conus betulinus
GCATGTGTCACTATGTGACGATAATGAAATTGCCATATGATATCAATTTACAAACAACACACAGACATGAAAAAAAGTTCATACGTAAAAGGAAAAGAACATTCTGGTAGCAACAACTTATATTATTATGCAACATATGCCTAGAACAAGACAAAATATCAGTTATTCATTAACAAAAAGGACAGCGAGACACACACACACACACACACACACACACACACACACACACACACCACACACACACACACACACACACACACACACACACACACACACACACACAGAGAGAGAGAGAGAGAGAGGAGAGAGAGAGAGAGAGAGAGAGAGAGAGAGAGAGAGAGAGAGAGAGATCCCCACAATTCCACATTCATATTTTGGGTGTGAGAAACAGTAACGTGTATGTTTAGATGTAGGTGTGAATCTCTCTCTCTCTCTCTCTCTCTCTCTCTCTCTCTCTCTCTCTCTCTCTCTCTCTCTCTCTCTCTCTCTCTCTCATAACATACATATTTACCATACGTCTTCTGTATACTGGTTTATTTCCACACCACATACATGAATAATGCTGTAAGTTTAGCCATGTAGCTTCAGTGTGAATTGATGCTGCTGTCGTTGTGTTAATTCACGTTCATATCGTAGCATCGAGGCACGATTTAGAGATAGAACACTGAGGTTAAATGCTAATAAAAGATAGTATCTAAATAATGATGCTGTTGATGATTCATGTCCATTGTGTAATGATATTGCAATTAGAGAAGATGAGTTACATTTTTGTTCATTTGTCCTGCTTATGAGAATATTAGAAAAAAAAAATCAAGACCCTTTGATCATAACGCAGTCAATAATCGAGACGTAAACAATGTTTTGCAAATAAGTGATGGAAGATTGTTAAAGATGCTGGCAAAATATGTAACAGAAGCTGTAGACACGCGGAAGAAATTTATGAATCAATAAAAGTTCAAAACACTGAGGAGATATCAATTATATTTCATTTTTCTTGTTTAGAATACTTATTTGACCTTGAAGCTTGATGGTTCAGATGAGTGGTTTTCGTAATATCAAGCCCGATAGATTATCTGTATAGAGAATATGTGTGAATGGGGAGAAGGGAGGAGACCAGGACATAAATGCGTGCGTATAAGTCGATGAAAGATAGGATGGATCAGTGTGCGTATGTGAAGGAATAGTTGTGTGTGAGAATGGTTTTGTACTGGAACATACACAAGAAACACAAATGGGTGATGGAAATGAAAGTCATTTCTTAATTTTCGCTTAGCTGTGTAGACACCTAATTGCAGTTTCTTTCATTTATTTTCTTTCATCCATTCAAAAAAAAAAAGTGTACCCCCTTGACAAAAAGGCTTTTAGCCAATGTCAATAGAATGGCAGTGTCAGTCAGTGTCAGTGGTCAGTGTCAGTCTCTCTCTCTCTCTCTCTGTTTGTGTGTATGTGTGTGCGTGTGTGTATGTATGTATGTGTGTGTGTGTGTGTGTGTGTGTGTGTGTGCGTGCGTGCGTGCGTGTATGTATGTGTGTGTGTGTGTGTGTGTGTGTGTTGTGTGTGTGTGTGTGTGTGTGTGTGTGTGTGTGTGTGTGTGTGTGTGTGTGTGTGTGAGAGAGAGTGAGAGAGAGAGAGAGAGAGAGAGAGAGAGAGAGAGAGAGAGAGAGAGAGAGTCTGTTTGTCAGTCTGTTTTCTGCTCATGTATCTGTTCGTAAATGGAAGATGGAGGAGTTCGCTTGAGTGGCTGAACTGGTCTGGTAGAAGAAAACCCTAGGGTGTGTCATATGCTGGTCTGGAGATGAAGCTTATCTTGAGAGATGTCATGTGCTGTGCGTCAGTCAGCTGTGACATCGTTGGAGCGCATTTCCGCGGTATTCCGTAGCCCTTTTACATAACACTAGACAGAAATCGGTGTATTGTTTGCTTCTCTTCTTTCTTCAGCTCCAGCGCCTCTGTGTCTCTCTGTGCTTTCTCTTTTGCCTTTGATCAGCATTTTGGTTTCTGCTGACCCCAGACTCTGCCTGTTGGTTTGCATGCTATTTCTGATCTTGTTTTCCTTTGCAATGTCCTGCCTTCTGAATGTTCCAGTTTCTGTGGGTCTTTAAATATGTGCTGGGATATATTATGATATAAACCATTGGGTAGTGTTAATCTAATTGTCGTTAGGTTGTGTCATTGTGTGCTCCCTATTGCCAGTCATCGGTTCTGTGCAAAAGAACAGTGCGGTGCTGTAGGTTGAGATCATGTTGTTCACAGTTCTTTATCTCCCATCCGATACAAAAGGGTAACGATGAGGAAACCTGCCCAGTTCTGTGTGTTGATATAGTCTTCTTCACAGTTGTCTGTCCTCAATCCTTAAAGGTGAGAATGAGAAAACCGTTGCCGTCTCTCATGTTGACATAGTCTGTTAGACAGTGAAACATGTATCATCTGACTTACTTCCGATACATCGAGAAAGCTAGTTTAAGAAAATTTTAGTCTTTTGATAACGGTCACCATGTTCAAACTCAATATATGACTTGGTAGAGTTAAAACACAAACACACATGCACATCCACTGTTTTTGGACAGGAAAAAAGGAAGGAGCCTCAAGACAAACAAGCATTTTCAGTACATAATTCCTTTGTTTTGTCTGAAAGGGAGCCTAAGATATGAACATTTATGAGCACTCTAACACAGCCGTAGGAATCAAAGAGTAGTGACACAGCAGCGACACAGCTTTACAGTGAGGATCAAACTCTTAAGGTCACAGGTCATGCCCGCCCTTCTCTCTGGACGTATGTTTGTGACGTGACACAGCGTCACCGTGAAGATCCAACTCAACACGTCACGGGTGCAATCCATTCTTGTTTGTGACACAGCTTCACACCAAAGGTTGAATTTTATCATTCGCTAGCCCATGAAAGAAGAACATGGCGCTGATGCAGTGTTTCATCAAAAAGGGCAGGCATCAGACAGTACATGCTTCTGACCGATTACGTCCACGCTATCTAAAGATTGTAAGGGAGATGACTGTGAGACAGAGCAAGTCCAGGCAGACAAGAACCTTCAAGCACTGTTGTCAGGTACTGTAAGCTTGAGTATGGGCCAAGTATTTTTGCACGACTTCATGTCAAGACACATTCAATGTGTTCTGGAGGCGGTATACGTCCGTGATGCTGTCAAAGGTAAACAACGTAACGGGGTGGACTGGTCACGACTGACTGAGAGCACAGGAAGGTGGAGATGCCTGACTGCAATTGTCCTCCACACTCACTCTCACGACTGAGAATCACTAAACACCATTGATGACACTGATTGCTATCCATCAAATGGCGAATGATTTCCATTATGACAACTGAGTTGCAATTAAGAAAATGTGTACAAAAATCATTTGCGTTCTATTTGAGCGATTTTTTGAAGTGTTCATTTCACGCATATGGTTGTCCAGTATACACTTTTAGGTAAACCGTTAGCTTTTTTTCTTTGGTGGAATACGTATTGCAAACAGGAAGAACTCTGCTGTTTATTTGTTTATTTATTTACTCATTTATATATCTATGTATCTATTTATCTGTTTATTTTTTGACGCATTCATTTGCATATCTGTTTTTTGTATTTTCATACCTGTGTATTTTTATGTGAATTCAGTGATTTTGTTTTTACTAGGCTTATTTACCTTCTTAAGTGCAGTTTGTTGGTATCAGATCACTTGCTTCTGAGTCCATGCCTGTTGTTGTCGAGCACAATACTCCCTCCCCCCCGCCCTCTCTGTCTGTCTGTCTGTCTGTCTGTCTCTCTCTCTCTCTCTCTCTCTCTCTCTCTCTCTCTCTCTAGAAAAGAAAGAAAGAAAGAAAAAAAGAAAGAAAGAAAGAAAGAAAGAAAAGAGAAAAATGAAAAAAAAAAAAAAAAAAAAAAGAGAAAAAGAAGAAAAGTGAAAGAGAATAATTCAATTGCTTTTGCTTTCTTTTAATCCGATACTTATATTTGATATACAAAGCAGAATAAACACCGAATGAAGAAAAGGAAGAAAGAAAGGGATGAAGGAAATGACAGGGAAAAGAACGTGATCACACAATCAAAGCAGAACGCTAACATTGTTCATGAAATACTGTAACTCTAAAGTCACTGACAATTAGTGAGTCCGGAAAACGTGGTAACTGATTTTATTGGTGAAGCAATGGCCTTGATACCTGCTCTTGCGCTTATATATCTCTATGCTCTATATATACATATATATATATATATATATATATATATATATTAAAAATAGGGTGATAAAAGGAAGTTTTAAAAACCTTCTTTTTAAAACACTTTTATCACCCTATTTTTAACAGATGTTGCTCCCCAAGGGGTTGAGCACCTTAACACACAGCAGTATTATATATATATATATATATATATATATATATATATATATATATATATATATATATTTGCTAAAATAGTATGGTAAAAGGAAGTTTTAAAATCAACAGATCTGTTTCGAGCGCTGGCGGCCCTCCTCAGGATGGTTTTACCTCAACACTGGTTTCTGGCGTGAACCGGGCCAACTAATCAGTCATGTTAGTTTTTAAACAACCCAGTGACACTGACAGAACATCTCAACATTCCTCGAGCAGTGGAGTGGGCAGAGGATGTAGATGATAAGTCTTGAGTGAACTTGTTTCAGAGTTTATGTTGTCACTTTCTCACACTCAGAACAAAAGAGGACTTGTTGATAGAGATGGTGTCTTGTGAAAGAAGCATAGATAGTCGGCAAATATATATCGTATGTATATAGTAAGCTGTTAGTGTTATGGTACAGTCTGCCTCTGCTTAAACTGGCCTCAGTCGATTTCCTGATGAAAAACTTTCAGCTGTATATGTACTGAATGTAACTACGTTACAGCAAGTTGTTTGTGCATCTGCTAGGAATAACATCATTTAACAAATCGTGGCAATGGCTTTCTAATTGTATTTCGGGTATTTAAACAATTGTTTTCATGATAAGGATATCAAAATGATCAGGAAAACAATCGGTTTAGCACATGAATGTTTTTGTTGCCTTGTAGTTTGTCCATATTATCTTCTTTTTCTGTTGTTTGTGTTGTTTTTACCCTGAAATCAAGCACATTTTGACAAGATTCTCAGGTGAAAGTGATGAGCGACAAAAAGGGAAACAAATCAGTCAATACTTTGTTTCACCGAAAAGATGAGCGATAACGAAATGTTAAATAAAGAATCATTTTGAAAACTTTAGTTCCTTTTGGTTTCCTTGTCACGATTCCTTTACGTAAATAAGGGAGATCTAGAAATGGAAGCGAACGGTATTTGTATGGTCATTTGTCCGTAGCATAAATTTGGTTATTTATTTTTTGATTATTCACTCTGGATCACAGAACACGCATGCTGTAGATAAAGATGACCACACAGCTGACATATGTTTCAACCATTTGACATTATTTGCAACGCTAAGGACGCTGCGATTGAAGAAGGGGTTGTTAGGGGTGGGATGGGGATGGGACGTTTTACATATCGTTGTTTCAATTCAGAGGTTGGAGAGGGGGGTGAGATATTTGAGGCGTTTCTCCGCTTCTTTGCATGGAACAAAGTTCATCGACTACAGACTGGAAGAACTGGAAAGTCCTGAGACATTTTCATATCTCTTCCTGTGAAAAAAAAAGAAAAGTTCACCCTCTGCAGATATAAAAGTAATGAAAATGCTCCCATACGTTTGTTCATGGTCAATCAGCTAGTAGTATAGTCTGAAGTTTGCAGTACGTTTTCCTGCAAATCTACGATTCAGCAAAAGTATTTGGACAAGCCACATTCCTTACCTCTGAAAAAAGTCAGCTTTCAAAAAAAAAAAAAAAAAAAGCTAGACAAGACTGATTACCTTTCTGTTCCCAACAGTCATTTATTGCTTGACACACAGTCTATCGAAAATACGTTAGTGCCACAACTGAGAAATGGTACTACAGAATAGAAAGGTGGTCCTGATTCCAAGTCTGTCTTATTACCTAATCTAAACTCTGCCTTTGTATACAAAGAGAAAGGTAAATGAAGAAGCTTACCATTGTATAGAAATAAAAAGGTAAACCAGTTTAACACTAAATGACAACAGAAATTTCAACATGTCGACAGGCGGGGAACCGTTTGCTTTAGAGATAGACTGGAAATGCTAACACACGAATACAAAGCGCTTCAAATTGGACAGCATAGGAATCGAGAAGAAATTATCTCCATTCAGGTCTCTCTTTGCTCATTACAAAAAATGAAAAGACGTTGATGTACATCGCTTCTGTGTGAGCGATACAGGAAACACCAGTCACTGATGCATATCATTACTAGGAAAACACCAGGTTACTGATACATTTCATTTCTCTTTGAGTAATGCCGGAAATACGAAGACCAAGCGCACAGACCACTTTTGTTTAAAATCCTTCTTGTTTTGGTCAGACATGAAAGAGTTAGAGCCTCACACAAATTGTTTCTTATAGAGCACGTCATAGAAAGACAAGGACTCATCTTGTTTCATGTTGAGCAGTTAAATAACAGAAAGACAAGCACACATGATTTCTGTTTGAGCAAACCAGACAACATAAAGACAAGCACATAAAGCACACTATTCATATGTGTGCAAGACAGGAACATGGGAAAAGAAACACGCTATCGTATCTGAGTGAACAAGACACGAAAAAGGGAGACAGGAACACAGTTTGCTCCTGTTTGAGCAAGACAAGAAACAGGAAGACAAGAACACAGTTTATTCTGTTTGAGCAAGACAGAAAAAAAAAAGAAATAAAGAACACGTTTATTCCTGTTTGAACAAGACAGGAAACAGAAAGTCAAGTATACAAACTACTCCCGTCTGAACAAGAGTGGAATTAGGAACAAATGCACATAATTTTGTTCATGTTTGAAAAAGGCTGGAAACAGAAAGACGGGCACACAAATTATTCCTGTGTAAGCACAATAGGAAAGAGGAAGACAAGTTCAGAATTATACGCCCGTTTACACAAGCAGCAAGTTTCACCCACATATGCCCACCGTCCCATTTATGGGACGCATATTGTAATGATGATACTAAGTCAACTGAACCCAATACAGTGACTTATATGCTCAGGACAGGTCTAGGGAGGCTATGTGTGACCAACTGCTGTGTCCTGGGGAATTAATCTCCCTTAGCTTTCCCAAGGGAGGCTGCCATTTGCGATTTTGAGTGTGGACTGGAGAGCATCATGGCAAGCAATAAAAGGTGAGTTCGTATTTTTTTTAACAACCACTTTTATATATCAAACAAAGAACAAATAATGGAGATAATGATGTTATCTAAAAACGCTTTTCATGGATTTTTCAGAAAATGATCTTGCTTGCATTTGTGAATGTTTAAAGTGCCGTCCCAAAAATGGGACAGTGGGCACCAGAGGGGTGTGGGTTTTTACAAAGAAGAAGGAGCTTGCTTCTCTTGTCTTTCAGACTCTACAATGTTCATCAAGTTCTATCAATGCTGGAAGATGACTGCAGCATCCAAGAAGCCACT
>JADBJO010003108.1:197500-200000 GCA_016801955.1 Conus betulinus
CGCAACTAATTGTTTGTATCCGCATTCTGCATGTGAGTTATTATATCAAATACCATTAATTCCTTCAAGAGAGCATTACGATGAACTTTTGAACCTTCAGTCACGATTGTTATAACTTGTGGTGCTTTTGTGCCTTCGTTACTACTTTTTTCATAAACTTACGCATCTTGCATATTCAAGGTAATTTACATTAGTGCCATACTAAGAGCAAGTCTGTTTTTTTTTTATCTCATACTACTACAATCATACCTTTAGCCAGACTAATCTCTGTAGCATGATCAGCTTCTTTTAGTGCTGGTACATTTAAAACAACAATGGGCGCAGCCCTAGTGCTGTCCATAAAGAAGTAGTCTCACCCTGGGAGGATAGGTGACGAGTAGAGGAAACCACATAGTCTTCACTGTGACAAGCAGTTTCTGGAACTGTTCGGTGAATGCTTTCATCTGCGTCTCAAAAGTATTTGGGCAGACAGTCTCTGATAACATGAAGAATATAAACCATTGTTTACTAAAGTTCATCAGACATTCTGGTTTGATGTTTACATTCTGTATGTCAACTGGAAACACCCTCTCTCTCTCTCTCTCTCTCTCTCTCTCTCTCTCTCTCTCTCTCTCTCTCTCTCTCATATCCACACACACACACGCACACGCACACACACACACACACACAGAGATTTTCCCTTCCCCACAAACACACACATTAGCATCACTACTAAAGGACATACAGTCATGCAGAGAGGCTGCGAGGCATATCGGCAGATAGACATACGGACGGATGCAATACTACTACTAATACCTACTCGGCATATCCATAATCCAATCAGAAAAATATAAGACGTCATCTGATGAGTGATCATCACTGAAATCCGCTTCAAACCCAGGTTCCACGTTGAACATTTCGAAGTATTCACTAGCATGTTCCACGGGATATTGCGTCACTTCCGAGTCCGAGGGAAAGGTCAGATAACGCAAAGCAGCTGTGTCATTGCTCTGTATCACTGTGGGAACAACACAGACAATCATAGATGTTGTATCACTGTAAGGACAACAGACAATCATAGATGTTCTATTACTGTGGGGACAACGGACAATCATAGATGTTGTATCACTGTGAAAACAACAATCACAAATGCTGTATCACTGTGGGAACAAAAGACAATCATAGATGTTGTATCACTGTTGGAACAACACATAATCATAAATGTTGTATCACTCTGGGGACAACAGACAATCATAGATGTTGTATCACTGTGGGGACAAGAGACAATCATAGATGTTGTATCACTGTGAAAACAACAATCACAGATGCTGTATCACTGTGCGAACAACAGACAATCATAGATGTTGTATCACAGTGGGGAACAACACATAATCACAGATGCTGTATCACTGTGGGAACAACAAACATAATAGATGTTGCATCACTCTGAAAACAACAATCACATATGTTGTGTCACTGTGGAAACGAAAGACGATCACAGATGCTGTATCACTGTGGGAACAACACATAATTATAGATTGTATATCACTCTGGGGACAACAGACAACCACATATTTGTATCACTGTGGGAACAACAGACAATCATAGATGTTGCATCACTGTGGGAACAACAGACAATCATAGAAGTTGTATCACTGTGGGAAATGGTCATTGCTCAGTATCACTGTGGAAAGAGCAGACGATCATAAATGCTGTATCACTGTGGGAACAACTGAGAATCATAGATGTTGCATCACTGTGGGAACAACAGTCACCGCTCTGTATCACTGTGGGAACAAAAGACAATCATAGATGATATATGGATGTGGGAAAAACAGTCATTGCACGCTATCACTGTGGAAACAACAAACAATCATAGATGCCGTATTACTGTGTGAAAAATACTCATTGCTCTGTAACACTGTGGGAACAACAGACAATCATAGATGTTTGTACCACTGTGCGAAAAGTAGTCATTGCTCTGTCACACTGTGGTAACAACAGACAATCATAGACGTTGGTTCATTGTGGAATACAAACAGTCATTGCCCTGTAAACTGTTAGAACAACAGACAGCCACAGCTTTGCTTTGTATCGCTGTAGGAACAGCACCGAATTATGGATCTGCATTACTTTGGGAACAACAGGCAATCACATCTTTGTATGAATGTGGGTACACACAGACAGTCATTGCTCTGTATCACTATTGTAACATAGGCAATTATTTTCTGTATCATTGTGGGAACAATAGACAGATAGACAGTCCTTGCTCTGTATCACCATGGGAAAAAAAAAACAATTATTCACAGCTATCTATCACTGTGGGACAAACAGTTAGTCATTGCTATATATTAACATGGTAATAAAGACAGCCAAAGTTTTGTATCACTGTGAGAAAAAGAGGCGGCATAGCTTTATATTAATTTTGGGGGGAAAGTCATTGCTCTATATTACTGTCATGGGTCTGTGTTGCTGTAGAAATTGCCAGCTACCGCTCTGTATCACTGTGCAAACAACAGCC
>JADBJO010003108.1:202500-205000 GCA_016801955.1 Conus betulinus
AGTTCTTCAGAGCTCCTTTCAGGTCACCCACATTGGCTGTAGAAGTGACGTCAAAGATGTAGATGTGGTCGTTGTGAGGATGCACCTTGAGGAAGTCAGCCACCTGATCACACCGTGCCATCATCACGGCTGTCAGCAGCAACAGGCAGGCCAGAGTATTCATGGTGTACGACTGTTCAGCTGGCTTTGAACAATGTCTGGAACACACCCAGTTAAAACGACAAATAGATGACCCACTCAAGTTTAGGCTATGTTATGGTAAAGAATTAAAACAAATAATGGTTGTACAATTTCCTATTATAACAAACACGGACTGTGCAGATTTGCTCAAGTTGATTTGGAGCTTTCTGCAACGAGATGGCGAAGAAGTCTCAGTTTGTTTCAGTTTTACTTTCATCAAGATGTCACTGCATGCGGACTATTCCATATACACTACAGCACCTCTGCTTTTCTTCGGGATCACACTGCGCATTATATAAGCTGATGAATAAATGAATTGATGCCCAGAAAGAGAGAATTTAAGAAGAAAGTCTGATGGCTAAAGCTCAGCAGATGTTTGACCTGCGCATTAGCCCAACGTGCTGGTCAGACCTCGAGGTGTCTACCAAACATTGGCTGTGCCAATATCATCACCGGATGCATGTGTGGCGAGTTTACACCTGCGTGTGCATATTTTGTGTGCGTGGGTGTGTGGGCACAAACCAAAGTTTGCCAGTGTATTCAGTGCGCATGTGAATGTGCGTGTGTGTGTGTGGAGATGTGGGGGGGGTGGGGGGTGTCTTTTTTGTTCCTTTTGTCTGGTGGAGTGATAAGTTTTCCTCTAAATGTGTTTCAATTTCCTGCAGTCACCTCACTTTGAAACTAAATCATATTCACCATTGTCTTCCTAGATAGTTCGGCCATTTTGCTCCACTGTGTATCTTCAACCTGATTTATCTTTGGTTACAGAACCGTCAGTGTATATAACATATACTCTTTTATTCTTAGTTTTTTCCCGACCTGCATTTGAATCTCTGCGTTGGTTCGGCCTGGCTATTTTCGACAATGTCTTCCAAGCTCTGGAGCGATGGTGGTTTGGTAGAGTTGTTTGACATGGTCTGGATGCTTTTCCTATTCCTTCGCTTCTTTGGGTTATGATGACTGGCTCACAAGCTGTATATTTTTTCTGCCTGTCCCATAAATAATTTTCCACGTCTTAGGCGAGTGCTTTTTTGTTTCCTTGGCAGCCGTGTGCAATCGGTTGTGCTTTACAACATACGTTTATTTGTTTTAGATTGTGTCTGACCTCCTTTGAAGGAAGGTGAAGCCCGTATCGCGAAATCTTAATTGGTTTGTGATAGATAGTGACAAAGACCAATCTCATTGCTTCATTTTGGATTCTTTCTAATTTAAGATGATTCCTCTTAGGCATTGTTGTAATCTCTAATCCTTGATCAATCAAACTGAGTACAACTGCATGATACGTTCGGTAGAGATGAGGCTGTTCAATGCCTTTGGCTCTCATTGCTTCAAAAGTAGACAGGCCCCATATTGCGTTTTAAGAATAATGTTCTCAGCATTCTTTTTTTAAAGTCAGCATTCTATCAAAGCTTTCATTTGACTCAATTTGAATTCCATGGTAGGAGACTGGTGAGGATAGTTGCCCCAATGCCTTGTGGCTGAGAGTGCAGAGCAATGTCTGGGTGTTTCTAGGGTTGATGGACGATCAAGCAATCCATCTTTAAGTGTTCTGCTGATGTCATAGTCAAGAAGTACCCCCATGGGAAGAGAGACCTGAATTGTTTTTGTATTCATCTTTCAGGTCTGTTGCAAATGTCAGTGTGTCTTCATTTATACACTCTAGAAGCCACATTTTCACATGTACCTTTACCTATTTGGGGTGCTTTCTTCATTGGAGACAGGATTTGTCTATCATTAAGGTTTTTCGCGAATGTTCCTGATAATTGCATTAAAACGAGATCCAGGTCTAGACAAGGTACGTTATCCAGAAGAGGACAGAACCCATCTCGTCAGTCTCTACCAGGGCATTTTGGATAAAGGCTATGTCCCAGAAAGCTGGACACATGGTTGCCTGAAAGTTTTTCTCTAACCAGGAAAGGATCATCATCATTTGAATGGGCACCTGATACCCACTATGGAACATATCGTAGGAAAGCATGTGAAAAGAATCATAGCAAAAACAGTTGTCAAAGAGGCAAGACTCAGGTCTTCAACATCAGAGTACTGGTAAAGATGCAAAGTCATCATTCAGGACAGGAAGGAGGCCACATGAACAGATCTTCAACACCTGGCTGCTGATAAACAAACTCTTTCAACATTAGTGTGATGTCTGCCATAACTGCATTGACTTCAGAGAGGCCTTTCACCACCTTTTACACAAAAATTTGTGACTTTGACAACAATTACATCCAAACCATGGATTTATTCAACAGAATGCACACGACACTGCTGTGCATAACAATTTCGGTGACATGTTCCAAACAAACACAGAAGTGCCTTC
>JADBJO010003108.1:212500-215000 GCA_016801955.1 Conus betulinus
TGCTCCTAGGCCTTTCGTCCACCGGATCAGACTCATCAGAGAGACACGGCTGAAAGTGTCTGTGCTCCTCGCGTCAAATAGAGACACATCACAGTCCGTAATTCTGTGGTGTTCTCACCACTAAGGGTTCAAAAAGAATCCACCAGCACCCACAAAGCACCCAGCAAAGGGCAGTAAATGAAACGAAAACAAAAGTGTTGGAAGGGGAAAAAGTTGCTGAAAAACTAAAGACATTATACAAATAGTGGAACATGTAGGGAACAATCTTTGAGCCTACACCTGAGGATCCACCCAAGGATGCAAGGGAGATCAAAAGACCAACACAAAGACGGACACAATACAAATACAAATAGCCTCGATTTTTAACTGAAATGAAGTTGCAAATAAAATGAGGCAGGGAACTGTAAACAATAAGCAATAAACACGATGAAGATACTGATGGCAGTGTCTACCTTTACCTTGCTAACTGCCTAACTGCAGCCTAACTGGCTCTGACAGTACAGGTTTTTGGAAGCTTTGGACTCATGAAGCTGGTAATTCTAATTCCTTTGCACTGTTGTGTTGTACTATCTACCTGCCGATGCACATACCTGCACTGCGTGTGGTACTTCGAGCGTGAAAACAGTTTTTTTACTTATCTTTTCTTTTCTTTTTTTTTATACAGACAGAATCGAGATAATATGAAGGACACTATAATTCTTGTGGCGGGTGTTTTGTTTGAATTCCTGATTGGATTTTCATTGCATAAACATTGCTGTTAGCACAACGTTTATTCTGAAAAAAAAAGGGTAGTGGTAAACACTGAAACTATAATGGTGATTTCTTTTCATATAACAGTGTTTGCACGCATGTAGCTGGTGATCTTACAGTCTCATAAACATAGATACATGGCTGCCATAGTCACTGTTTTACAGATCATTCTGGACACAAAAAGCTACGAACAATGCAAGATACACTTGCATATTAATGTCAGGTCACCACACACTTTGTAACCCCAAAAGACTGAGTTTTGTGGCTGCAAAACCCTAGTACAACAGAAAAAAAAACTGGATTTAGGCCATTTCATTTGTTAACAAGAGACGTTTTCATGTACTTACAAAGTCCAACAACACATCAAAATACGATGTTCTTGCAATTACTTTCTGAGGAATTTGTTATGGAGAACATCATCGTGTGCATTCTGTTTATTTCCGCCATGGCTTGGATATGATTGTCGTCAACTTTATACTTTTGTGAGATACAGGGTTCAAGGCTTACCTAAAGTCGAGAAACGTTAATGGTCGGAGGGGGTTTTCATCATTATCCTTTTGTATAGGATTGAGGATACATCACCGTGAAGAATACTATGTCAACAGCCCAGCATACATCCAAAGACTGACGGAAAATGTAAAAATCAGGAGGCAGTGGATACTGCGAAAAGAAAACCAAAGATCAAGAATGGCATGCAAACCAGCACACAGGGGCTGTGGTCTGCAGAAAACAAGTGCTAATCACGGGGCAAAGGCAAAACCAAAAGAGACATGGCAATACAGAAGTTGAAGAAAGAGGAGGACTCAAAGAAAAGCCCGAAGGTAGCCCAGCAAGATGTGGAGGAGCAGTGAAATACTTACGGAAATGCGCTCGAACGAAGTCTCAGCTGGAATGACACATAGCACAAGGTGCCTCGCAAATTCAGCTTCATCCTCAGGTCTGTATGTGACCTTCTTCGAGTTTCTTCTTATGTATTATTTTGTCATTCTTCTGTCTTCTCATTCAGCACTGACAGAAAAACAGACAAAAAGACACACCCACACAAAGTCAGAGAGAGAGAGAGGAGGAGGAGGAGGATGGGAGAGGAGAGAGAGAGAGAGAGAGAGAGAGAGAGAGAGAGAGAGAGAGAGAGAGAGAGAGAGACAGACAGACAGACAGACAGACAGACAGACAGACAGACTGGTAGGCAGGCACACACACACACACACACACACACACACACACACACACACACACACGCACGCACGCACGCACGCACGCACGCACGCACACACACACACACACACATACACACAACCTTTGTCCACACATGCGCCCACTCCCCCCCCCCCTCTCTCTCTCTCTCTCTCTCCCTCTACCTCCCTCCATACACGCATAGACCTTTAATACTGTCCTGAAACTTTAGGACACTTGCAGTCAACAGAATGTGTTACAATAAACAGACGAAGCACAGCGTGCAGGTGTGTTCACCTGATATTTATAGGAAAGTAAGACAGACGAGTTCGGAAGGAGTCGGCGCTCTTAACACAGTCACGTGACTGGCACTGACCAATTGTTGCGGCGCAGCCCTGGTCTCTTATGGTGGTGGTGCTGTGACGCTAAGGAATTTCCCAGTTTAGATGGTTGAGATGTGACGACCTTTTCAAAACAGAATGTCTTTTTGTGCACACGAGTGAGCAGTCATCCATACCAACGTAGAGGTATGTTTAGATTCGGAAAAGGATTTTGGAAAACGTGCACAACATATACA
>JADBJO010003108.1:222500-225000 GCA_016801955.1 Conus betulinus
GGTATCAGATCATCTGTTTCTGAGTCGATGCCTGTTGTTGTCGAGCACAATCTCTCTCTCTCTCTCTCTCTCTCTCTCTCTCTCTCTCTCTCTCTCTCTCTCTCTCTCTCTCTCTCTCTCTCTCTCTCTCACACACACACACACACACACACACACACACACACACACACACACACTCTCTCTCTCTCTCTCTCTCTCTTCTCTCTCTCTCTCTCTCTCTCTCTCTCTCTCGGGGGTCACGTGACGTGAGCAGAAACAGCAGGGCGCGCACTGATTGATCTGCGACAAATTTCACAAGTTTCATCGCAAACATGCCAGTTTCTGGACTCCCAGTAGCTGTGGAGAAAGACCTTGAACGCCCTGCCAACGGACAATAACGTCAGCAGCTGGAAAGTGGCAGGAGAAGGTGAAACACTGTGGTTGTCTTGCGCCTCAAGCCCGCTCCTCCCCAGATGTCAACAAAAACATGGCGGATCCCGTTCTGAACCGCAACACACAAGTTCAGTATTTCGGAAAAGGCCACCCAGCCAGGTCCGACGAGATCAATAGAGAGCCCGACAGCAGCAAGAGAGGCAGTTAAGTGGAAAAAAATGAAGAAGCTGCTGCAACTTCTGTGAGTACTTCATCTCCGACTGACGTGCGACCTGAAAAACCTGTGCACATGACCCAGTAATGGAATACACTGTGGCTACACACTGGCGTCAAACGGATGATCAAGTAAGTTTGGAGACTGAGCATTTGAGCTTACATGATGGCACTGAAACTGTACACACGTGTGAGTGTATTGGCAGCTCTCTCACCCTCCTCACCACCTGACACTGACAAAGAACCGATTTGTGACAGCATAGTGGCAGGATTCAGTGTCAGTGTTGTGAAAGGTTACGTTGCCACCCTTGCGAATAAATGTGTGCAAAGGCGACTGAGAGACAAGAGCAGAAATAAGTTATTTAGGAAAGTTGTCCTTAACAGCTCAAATGATTCTGATGTACTTGCACTGTGAATCGGACGATCTGGTGCTGGAGTTTCCGTGTTCGCCTCATGACAGTGAATGTTCGTTCTGGTTCGTGAAGCAAGATGACAGACACTTGCTAACAGAAGAACGGACAAAACTGGCCAGTCTCCGTCGAGGTAAAAACGTGTTGGCAGTCAATCGAATTGCATTACTGATGAAGCTGTACTGCTTTAAAATAAATAATTTATTTCGTTCGTTCGTTCGTTCGTTCTCTCTCTCTCTCTCTCTCTCTCTCTCTCTCTCTCTCTCTCTCTCTCTCTCTCTCTCTCTCAATGAAAGAAAGGCAGACAGAAAGAAAGAAAAAATGAAAAAAGCAAGCAAAACAAAAGAGAATAATTCAACTTGCTTTGCTTTAATTTCGATACTTATTTCTGATATACAGAGCAGAATAAACACCGAATGAAGAACAGGAAGGAAGAAAGAGATGTAGGAAATGACAGGGAAAACAACGTGATCACAGAATCAAAGCAGAACGCTGACATTGGTAATAATTTACTGGAACTCTGAAGTCAATGACTATTATCGAGGCGGGAAAACATGGTAGCTGACTTTATTAGTGAAGCAATGTCCTCGGCCTTACTACAGCACATCTCCTGCTCTTACATATTATCCAGGATTTTACTTCAATAAACAATAAACAACCCAGTAAAGACTGACAGAACATTAATTTTAACATTCCTGGAGCAGCGGAGTGGGCGGAGGGTGTAGATGATAAGTCTCGGGGTCAGTTTGCTTCAGAATGTATATCGTCTTCCTCATAATCAGAACAAAAGAGGAATTGTTGATAGAGATGGCAATGTGAAAGGAGCACAGATAGTGGAAAATGAGTAGTTTTTTTTTTTTTTAGTAGTGTTAGTGTTAGGTACAGTCTGCCTCTGCTTAACCTTGCCACCGAGATTTCCCTGATATACAAGTTTTAGCTGTATATGTACTGAATGTAACAACGTCACAGCAAGTCGTTTGTGCAACTGCTAGGAATAACATCATTTCAACAAACCGTGGCAATGATGTTCTACTTGTATTTCATGTATCTAAAACAATTGTTTTCATGAAACGAATATCAAAATGATCATGAAAGTCATCGGTGTAACACATGAAAATTTTGATGCATTTTTGTTTGTCCACATTATCTTTTTTTCTGTCGCTGTAATATTTTACCTTGAGCTAATATTTTGACAAGATTCTGGGGTGACATGATGAGCGACATAAAAAAGACGCAAGTCATTCCATACTTTGCTTCACTGAAAAGATGAGCGATAATGAAATGTAAAATAAAAACAAAATCATTTGGAAAGTTTACGTTACTTCTGGGTTTCTTGTAACGATTATTTTACGTAAGTAAGGGAGATCTAGAAATGGAATCACACGGTATTTTTGGTATGGTCACTTGTCCTTTGCATAAATTTTGTGATTTAATTTTAGTCGCTTTGATTATTCACTCTGGATCACAGAACACACATGCAGCAGATAAAGATGACCACACAGCTG
>JADBJO010003108.1:235000-242500 GCA_016801955.1 Conus betulinus
TGTGTGTGTGTGTGTGTGTGTGTGTGTGTGTGTGTGTGTGTGTGTGTGTGTGTGTGTGTGTGTGTGTGTGTGTGTGTGTGTGTGTGTGTGTGTGTGTGTGAGGGGGGGGGGGGGGAAGCAGCCATTCCTTGCTCTGTGTCACAGTATAAAAGCCAGTCAGTCATAGCTCAGTGTCACTGTGAGAACAACAGTTCTGTGTTCGGGGGGAATCTTTGACAGTCATTATTCATAATCACTGAAAGCAGAAAGGAGACTTATTGCATAGCCATTTCTGTGAAATGAAACACGCTGCCTGTGTCACTGTGGGCATATTGTAAGTAGATAAGCATAACCCAAATCTTCCCCGTTCCTGAAATGTTTTCAGTACGCATTGTGTAGCAAACTGTATATTCCATAAGTACAGTGGAATGCTTTAACTACAAGCATAATCTATGCCCGTATTTGGCAAGTCTGTCCGCTACCCTGTCCCAATCTCTGCGCCACCTCAGAGGCAGTGCATCCATGCCGCTCATTCACCCCGTCCACAGTCATAGCCCGGTCGGCCCCGCCGCAGCCCCGGCACCGGCAATCCACAAGGAGCATTCACTGTCAAGTCGTCAAGAGGCAACCCCGGAGAAGACACTGCACTTCTGCCGAGTCACTTCGGTGGTGTTCAGTGGCGCCAGTTCTGATTTAGCATACGCAGGACACCACCTACTAAGCCCCCTACTGACGACAATAATTGCTTAGTCGCGGAGCCGGCGTGAGTGAGCTCTCCCTGCGGAGGGCACCACCACGTCCGTCCAACGACAGCCCCCATGGACTCGCCGATACCGGTGACCCCGACGGAACCAAACCAAGGCCACAGACGTGGAGAGGACATCGAAATTGAGGTCACCATGAGAGCAGGGCATGAAGGGCCACAGAATTTGAGACATCTTTTTTATGCTGATCGATGAGAATGAGGATGATCATGATAAAGATGATGCTACGGGAGTCCGCGATGCTAACCACTTCGCCACGGCGGCTGGTAGTCTGTCCTTCATCAAGAAAGATCCTGCTGTGTGAAGGTAACCAAGATAGGGTAATACTGGTACCTTTCAAAATAAGGAAATATGGTTGATATGGTTTCAGTAATGAGACCTTTTCTCACTTTAGGACTTAATCGGCTTTAAGCACGTTAAACTGACTTTGAATCAACACAGAAGAGTAACTAACACACTTTACTTAAAAAAATCAATATTATGTAGAGGCATCATAAAAGCAGATAAAAAAATAGATCCATTTTCCAATACAGAACATCTCTCTACCTTGAAACAAGGAACACTAAATGCTGAGCCAGCTTTCTGATCGTCCAAGAGAGACACCTCAATAGAAACTTTGAAACAAACAGGAAAAGTGTTTGATATATGTCCTTTTTCCCGACACACAGACAAACGAAAGCGTCATTTCTCTTCCTTCAGGCAAATAACTAATGACAGAATTAGTTTTGTGGAATCCCTTGGTAATCAAGGAATTGGTAGACCGCTGGAAGTCACCATTTGTTCCGGAATAATTTGTAACTGCTGCATTTGATTCTATGTATTAGTTCTATTTGACACACATGTATATGCAAACAATGACACCCACACACACATGAATACACACAGATACACAGATACACACACACACACACACACACACACACACACACACACACACACACACACACACACACACACGCGTGCGCGTGTACGCACACGCACACACGCACGCATGCACGCACGCACAAGCAGATAAACAGACACAGAAACTAACAAACCGACAGAGGGACAGACATGCGCGCACAAACGTACGGGCACATGCCGGGGACACAGCACCTGATCTATGGACTTGGTCTGAAACACTCGGTAAGTTTACTTACAAAAAAGTATCTGAATTCACTTATGACCTGCACACACACACACACACACACACACACACACACACACACACACACACACACACACACGCACACACACAGAGACTTGAGGTGTGTGTAGGTGGTGTGTTATATGTGGGGGTGAGGTTGCGGGTGGGGAGTCTGCCTGTCTGTATGAGACTGTATGCATGTGCGTGCGTGCGTGCGCGCGCGCGCGTGTGTGTGTGTGTGTGTGTGTGTGTGTGTGTGTGTGTGTGTGTGTGTGTGTGTGTGTGTGTGTGTGTGTGTGTGTGTGTGTGTGTGTGTGTGTGTGTGTGTGTGTGTGTGTGTGTGTGTGAGTGTGTGTGTGTGTGTGTGTGTGTGTGTGTGTGTGTGTGTGTGTGTATGTGTGTGTGTGTGTGAGGGACTCCTGTCTATATGTATGTATACGTGTGTGTGTGTGTGTGTGTGTGTGTGTGTGTGTGTGTGTGTGTGTGTGTGTGTGTGTGTGTGTATGTGAAGACAACACAAGATCTTCCTGATGTGTCGGGAGAGGGGGAGGAGATGCGTGCGTGCGTGCGTGTGTGTGTGTGTGTGTGTGTGTGTGTGTGTGTGTGTGTGTGTGTGTGTGTGTGTGTGTGTGTGTGTGTGTGTGTGTGTGTGTGTGTGTGTGTGTGTGTGTGTGTGTGTGTGTGTGTGTGTGTGTGTGTGTGTGTGTGTGTGTGTGTGTGTGTGTGTGTGTGTGTGTGTGTGTGTGTGTGTGTGTGTGTGTGTGTGTGTGTGTGTGTGTGTGTGTGTGTGTGTGTGTGTGTGTGTGTGTGTGTGTGCCTGTGCTCTCGCGTTAATAGGCTCATTTGTGTGCAAGAGGACCGATTGAAAAGAAGCTGTTTAATAGTAGTAGTAATAGCGGCAGCCGCAGCAGCAGCAGCAGCAGCAGCATCAGCAGCAGCAGCAGTAGTAGTAGTAGTAGTAGCAGTAATAGTAGTCGTAGTAGTAGCACCAGGAGAAGCACCATTGAGCAAGTATTCAATTATATAACACTCACTGAGAAGCACTTCCAGCACCAAGGCGACTTGTTCCACGATTTTTATTGACTTCAAGAAAGCGTTTGACAGGGTTTGGCATGAGGGACTCTGGCATGTGTTGAGAGGATATGGAATCGACGAAGGCATCATGAGCGTGATAGAGGCCCTATACAAGACATCCAACTGTACAATACTCCTCAACAATCAACTAGGTGAGTTTTTCAGAACGACCGTCAGTGTCAGGCAAGGCTGTATCCTCTCTCCTGTGTTGTTCAATTTATTCTTGGAAAGGATAATGCAGGACGCACTGGATAACCATGAGACTTCTATCTCCATTGGTGGCAGACGAATATGCAATCTCCGGTTTGCTGATGATATAGATCTGATGATGGGGGGGGGGGGGGGGGGGTGGAACGAATGAAGAACTGCAGGAATTTACCAACTGACTTTTGATAGAGCGAGTGCTTACGGAATGGAGGTCAGCACAGAGAGAAATCCAAAACCTTGGTAAACAGCGAGAGCATGGACCATGCCACTATTTTCATGAACGGAGAACACCTGGAAATTGTCGGAAACTTCAAATATCTAGGAGCAACCCTAACAAAGGATGGAAGCTGCAAGGCAGAAATAAGAATTCCTACTGGCACAGCCACCGCAGCCATGACCAAACTGAGCAAAGTGTGGAAAAATAACATCCGATTCTCCACAAAATTCAAACTCTACAAAGCCCTGTTGGTCTCCATTGTACTGTATGGTTGCGAGGCATGGACACTGACGGCTGAAACTGAAAGGAAGATCCAGGCTTTCAAGAGTAAATGTCTGACGAAGCTCCTTAAAATCTCCTGAGCAGAATTGAGAACCTTATTGGACCTCAAGAAATTCTCCCTTTAAACTGTGAAAAGACGTAAGCTGATATGGTTTGGGCACAACACTCGACACACCAGTCTGTCCAAAACAATCATGCAAGGCACCATCGAGGGCTGGAGAAGAAGAAGAGGAAGACAGCGGAGGAACTGGCATGAGAACATCAAAGAATGGACCGGACTCCATGCACGTGAGCTCCTGTCGGCGGCTGCTGACAGAGACAGAGGGAGAGGGGAAGTTGCGTTTGCGGTCCTCAGGTTTCCCCAACGACTACTTCTGTAATCACGGTCTGAGGTGAGGTGAGCTGATTATTATTAGTAATATTATTATAATTACTATTATAAGTAGTAGTAGTAGTAGTAGTAGTAGTAGTAGTAGTAGTAGTAGCAGTAGTAGTAGTAGTAGTATCATCATCATTATCATCATCATCATCATCATCATCATCATTATCACTATTATGGTTATCATTATAATTATCATTAACATTGTAGTAGTTCTTGTTTCCTGTTGTTTTTTGTTGTTGTGGTGGTGGTGGTGGTTTTTGTTGTTCTTATTCTTTTACTTCTTTTTATAATTCTCCTCCTCCTCCTCCTCCTCCTACTCCTCCTCCTCTTCCTCCTCCTCCTCCTCCCTCATCATTATCATCAACATCAACATCATCATCAACATCGTGGTTGTCATCGTCGTTCTGGTAGTCGTCATTATCACAGCTGTTATTAATGTCTTGTTCTTGTTGTTCCCGTTGCTGTAGTTATTGAATTACACTGTTAAGTGACAGGAAGCAGCATACAGACGATCCGCACCTTCTGAAATGAGAAGAAAAAAAATAACCACTGTTCAGCTGTAGAACAGAAACAGCAGGGTTACCTTAAAGCTGTGAGCAATGGTGAAGTTCTTCAGAGCTCCTTTCAGGTCACCCACACTGGCCGTAGAAGTGACGTCAAAGATGTAGATGTGGTCGTTGTGAGGATGCACCTTGAGAAAGTCAGCTACCTTATCGGACCATGCCATTATGACGGCTGTCATCAACAACAAGCAGGCCAGAGCATTCATGGTGTACGACTGTTCAGCTGGCTTTGAATAATGTCTGGAACACAACCAATTAAAAGATAAATAGATGAACCACTCAAGTTAGGCTATGTTATAGTAAAGAATAAAAACAACTAATGGTTGTACAATTTCCTATTATTTAAAAAAAAAACCGGAATGTGCAGATTTGCTCAAGTTGATTTGGAGCTTTCTGCAATAAGATGGTGAAGAAGTCTCAGTTTATTTCAGTTTTACTCTTATCAAGATGTTGGTGCATGTAGACTATTCCATATACGCTACAGCACATCTGTTTTTCTTCGGGACCACACTGCGCATTATATAAAGCTGATGGATAAATGAATTAATGTCTGATGGCTGCAGCTTAGCAGATGTTTTGACCTGCGCATTAGCCCAACGTGCTGGTCAGACCTCGAGTGTCTCCCAAACATTGGCTGTGCCACTATCATCATTGTATGTATGCGTGGCGAGAGAGTACACGTGTGTGTGTGCATGTGTGGTGCATGGGTGTGTTGGCACAAGCCAATGTTTGCCCGTGTGTTCAGTGCGCGTGTGTATGTGCGTGTGTGTGTGGACGGGGGGGGGGGGGGGGGGGGGGGGGGGGGGGGGGGGGGGGGGGGGGGGGGGGGGGGGGGGGGGGGGGGGTACCTATGCGCGTATGTGTGTGCCCATTCTACGGCCAATTTGAGAAGATAATCGATTACTCGTTCTTCGTTTTCATTGTCCTGAAAGTTGTTTTACTTGCCCGAACAAGACCCAAAGAGGTCGAAACGCATCGTGTTTGTCTTGTAATTTTTTTGGGCCCTTTTTGTCCGGCGGAGTAATCTTTTTTTCTTTTACATTTGTTTCAATTCCCTGCAGTCACCTCACGTTAAAACTAAATGGTATGCACCATTGTCTTCCTGGATAGTTCGCAATATTGTTTCACTGTGTATCCCCAGCCTGACGTATCTTTGGTGACAGAACAGTCAGTGTATATAACAATATACTCTTTTACACTTAGTTTTTTTTTTTCCACTGCATTTGAATCTGTGCGTTGGTTTGGCCTGCCCATTTTCGACAATGCCTTCCAAGCTCTGGAGCAATGGCGGTTTGGTAGATCTGTTTGACATGGTCTGGATGCTTTTTCCTATTCCTTCGCTTCTTTGGGTTATAATGACTGGCTCACAAGCTGTATATTTTTTCTGCCTGTCCCATAAAAAAATTTTCCACGTCTTAGGCGAGTGCTTTTTGTTTCCTTGGCAGCCTTGTGTAATCGGCTGTGCTTTACAACATACGTTTACTTGTTCTAGCTTGTGTCTGGCCTCGTATAGCGAAAGGTTAATTGGTTTGTGTTACGTAGTTACAAAGAACAATCGCATTGCTTCATTTTGAATTCTTTCTAACTTAAGACGATTCCTCTTAGGTATTTTTGTAAACTCTAATCCTTGATCAATCAAACTGAGTACAACTGCGTGATGCATTCGGTAGAGATGAGGCTCTTCAATGCCTTTGGCTCCCGTTGCTTCAGAAGCTGACAGGCCCTTTATTTCGTTTTAAGAATAATGTTCTCAGCATTTTTTTTTTTTTTTTCTAAAGTCAGCATTCCATCAAAGCCTTCAGCTGACTCAATTTGAATCGCATGGTAGGAGACTGGTGAGGGTGGTTGCCCCAATGCCTTGTAGCTGAGAGTGCAGAGCAATGTCTGGGCATTTCTAGGGTTGATGGACGATCCAGTGTCTTGATACCACTGAACAAAATTGCTCAGCTGATGCTGAATTGCTTTCGTTCCTAATTCATTGATGTTTTGTAGATCAGAACACCATCTGCTCCTGTGAACATTCCAGCAGTTCCATTTTTGTTGAGATCTGCAGGGTCTTTAGTGTATACATGGTATAATGCAGTGGAGAGAGGAAAAACGTAAGGTCATCCCTTGGATATGTTATGAGGTTCAGACAACCAGTCTGCAAATTATAGCATGACGGCATGACGGTTCGCTTTTGAAGACGTGCTGCAATCCATCATAAAGTGTTCTGCTGATACCATAGTCAAGAAGTACCTCCATGAGAAGTGAGACCTGGACATTTTTGTATTCATCTTCCAGGTATGTTGCAAATGTCAGTGTTTCATCATTTATTTGCTTTAGAAGCCGAACAGCCACAATTTCGCATGTACATTTATCTTTTTGGTTGCTTTCTTCATTGGAAGGCAGGATTTTTCTATCATTAAGGTCTTTTGCGATTTTTCCTGATAATTCAATTAAAACGAGATCCAGTTCTGTATAGGGTACGTTATCCAGAAGAGGACAGAACCATCTTAGCAGTCTCTACCAGGACATTTTGGACAAAGGCTATGTCCAGAAGGCTGGACACATAGTTGCCCGAAAGCTTTTCTGTAAGCAGGAGAGAATCGTCACCATTTGAATGGGCACCTGATACCCACTATGCAAAACATAGTAGGAAAGCATATGGAAAGAATCATAGCAAAAACAGTTTTTAAAAGAGGCAAAACTCAGGCCTTCAACATTAAAGAGCTAATAAGAATGCAAAGTCATCATTCAGGACAGGAAAGAGGCCACATGAACAGATCGTCAACACCAGGCTGCTGATAAAGAAACTCTTTCAACATTAGCGCGATGTCTGACATAACTGCATCGACTTCAGAGAGGCCTTTGACCACCTTTTACACAAAACATTGTGACTTTAACAAACAATTACATCCAAGCCA
>JADBJO010003108.1:247500-262500 GCA_016801955.1 Conus betulinus
AACCGGAGGAACAGTTCAATGACAAGCCTCCAACGTTGGCGGAAATCAAGAAGGTGGTCGACAAAGCCAGAGCCAAATCATCACCAGGGCCAAACGGAATACCTTACCAGCTGTACAAGAAATGTCCCAAGGTGCTGGAGTGGCTCCACAGGCTGCTGCGATCAGCTTGGAGAGAAATCAGAAGATCAGCGGCCAGTGGATGACGGCAGATGGTGTGTACATCCCCAAAGAGCAAAACTCAAGTGACATCAGCCAGTTTCAGGCCAATATCACTACTGAACGTCGAAGGGAAAATCTTCTTCTCTGTCATGGCAGCAAGGCTGACCAAGTACCTCATGGAAAACAAGTACTTGGATGTGTCAGTCCAGAAAGGTGGCATTCCAGGCGTGGCTGGCTGTGTAGAACACGCCACAATGATCTGGGACGCAATCCAAAGAGCAAAAACAGAAAAGAGAGACCTGGACGTAGTGTGTGGCTCGACCTGGCAAACGCATATGGATCTGTACCCCATGAGATGATACAGTTGGCTCTTAAGATGTACCCATGTGCCAAAGAAACACATCCGCGACATGCTCAAGAAGTACTTCAGTGGCTTCTCAATGCGTTTCTCTCTACCAAGGAGTACACAACAGATTGGATCAACTTGGAAGTGGGCATTGCAATGGGCTGTGCCATTTCCCCAATATACTGTTCGTGTTGGCAATGGAAGTCATCTTGAAAGCAGCAGCAAGCAACGCAAGACAGACACAGACCTTGGCGATGGATACAAGATGCCTCCTCTCAAGGCCTTCATGGATGACACTACAGTGATTTCATCCAGAGAAGACGAGACACGTCACGTGCTGGAGAGGCTGGACGACATAGTTGCCTCATCCAGAATGAAGTTCAAGCCAAAGAAATCACGGAGTCTCTCACTGAGGAAAGGAAAAGTGGCCGAATCTGTGGTCTTCAGTGTTGCCAACCAGACCATTCCAACAGTAACAGAAGAGCCAGTCAAGAGCCTTGGAAGATGGTATGATGATACGCTGAAAGACACACGAAGAGCAAAAGAAACCAAAAACAGATGTCGGAAGAAGGCTTGGAGACCATTGACCAGTGTGGGCTCCCTGGCAAATACAAGGTCTGGTGTCTCTGCAGTTCATGCTGATACCAAAGCTCCTATGGCCTCTGATGATATACGACATCTGCACCAGCATAGTGGAGGCAATGGAATCAAAATCAACAAGTTCACAAGGAAATGGCTTGGTGTCCCCACCCTGTCTGACTGACATAGCACTATACTGTCGCCAAGCAAAGCTGAAACTACCACT
The DNA here is from genome assembly GCA_016801955.1 of Conus betulinus. Classification (NCBI taxonomy): domain Eukaryota; kingdom Metazoa; phylum Mollusca; class Gastropoda; order Neogastropoda; family Conidae; genus Conus; species Conus betulinus. The sequence goes on from JADBJO010003108.1 coordinate 248,811, forward strand.
GAAATCCATCCTGGAGGAGGAATATAAGCAGGGAAGATCAGACTTCAAAGCATGCTGGAGGACTCAGGAGACAAGGTGGTTGAAGCAATCAAGCCCCAGCTGAAGACAGGCAGAAAATGGAAAGTTCAAGAGGCGATGGATTCTGCAAAAGAAAGTCTCAAGATCAGAGAAATAACAGGACACACACAGACCAACAGGCAAGGACTGGGGGGTGACCAAAACTGAATGGTGGTCAAAGGCCAAAGGAAAAGCCAAAAGAGACATGATGATTCAGGAGATGAGAAAAGAAGAAGACCAACGAAGACTCCAAAAAGCAGTCCAGCAGAGCCAGCAAGGGCAATGGACAACGTGGGAGAATGCACTCCAAAGAAGTCTCACTTGGAATGACATTTGGCACATGGCCCCTCTCAGGATCAGCTTCATTCTCAGATCTGCATATGACCTTTCTGCCTTCAAATGCAAAACCTGGTGAAGTGGGGGAAAAACAGACGATCGATCCTTCATGCCCCCTTTGCCATGAAAAACAAACAGTGGAGCATGTCCTAAGCTCATGTAAAGTAGCCCTGGCTCAAGGAAGGTACACATGGAGGCACAACCAAGTGCTCAAAGAGATTGTACAAGTAGTCTGGGCTAGTACCACACACCACAAAAGGGAAAATCAGGACTCCAAAAGCACCCGCAACATTCTTCACGACAGGAGGCAGCGAATCATGGCCAAGAACAACAGTGCCACTCGGAACATACAGGCAGAGTCTGCTAGACGGGGCAGATGACTGGGAGTGCACAGCAGACCTCCCAGAATGGAATAGTCACCCCAGAGATTATCAGCAAGAGTGGCATGAGACCAGACATAGTATTACACTCTCAGTCAACCAAGCAGCTGATCATGATCGAGCTCACGGTGCCATATGAGAACAGAATGGAGGCAGCTCAGATCTACAAGACTGAAAAGTATGCTGATCTGGCAAACAGCCTGAGGAGAGAAGGCTATCAGGTCAAAGTTCTCACTGCAGAAATTGGAGCTAGGGGGTTTGTGGGAACGTCTGCATACAGCCTCATGAAACAGCTCTCAGTTGCAGGGAGGGAAAAAACCAAAGCCCTGAAAGCAATGGCAGAAGCGGCAGAGAGGTGTTCAAGTTGGATCTGGTCAAGGAGGAACAAAAGTGAACTTCATAAGGCTTAACTTTCCTACAAATATCAGGTGTCCCTGTGGCTCAGTGGTTAGTGCGCGAGTCATTAAGTGGAAACGAGCATGTCCAGAAGGGAAGGGCATGGGTTCGAATCCCAGTCATGGCTCATCCCAAGATGGGAAAAAAAAAAAAAAAAGGGGCAGCAGAGAGGGACATCCGGAGTCATGAACCGGGTGTGGCCCAACCCCCCTAGAGTGTCAGGAGATAAGGGCCGAAACACTCGCTTGAAGGGGGCTTCTCTTCTGAGGACTCTCTGCTGCCACGCTCTCCATGAGTTTCTTTTCTACTTCTACTCTCAGCTCCTGCGATCACGCGATTTTAAACATGATCACTCGATTTTGAGTGGATCAAGCATTTTGTGGTCAAATTGTTGTGTTTTATGCTATTGTCATACATATACTATTCTCTGTGGTCATACCAAGTGCTCAGAAGTGTAACTGAATTTGTGTGTGGCAGGATAGAGAGCATGAAGAAGTGACTTACAGTGTGTACACAAAAACTTCTTTTTTTTCGGCAATGTGTATCATTTTGGATTGCTTACATCATGTGAACTGTGTGGATTCCTCACTGAAGGTAGCATTATATATATATATATTTGTTAAAATAGTATGGTAAAAGGAAGTTTTAAGATCATCAACAGATCTGTTTCGAGCGCTGGCTCTCCTCAGGATGGTGTTGGGTCGCCTACAGCCGGTGTTATATGGCCTAATGTCACTGTTTGCATGTGCGGATTGGCTGCACGTGTTGTTTCGGTTTTTCAGGTTGTTTACAGTTCAGGGTGCGTTTGCTGACAACGATTTCCATTTGTGCCTGCAGTTGTTTACTATTTCTACTTTAGTATTTAGGGTTGCTAAGTATGGTTTGCATAGTATTAACCATTTTTCTGTTGAACATAGGTTGCATCTTTTTGAAATGTTATTGTATGGTGATGCCCTTTTTATGATTTTCCAGGATATGTTATAGTTTTTATTTTTTTTGTCTTTAAGTCTCCAAATATATTTGCTCAGTTCTGTTTGGTTTTTGTATTTTACTTTGTTGAATGACTGTTTATGGTTTGCATATCTGGTTTTTGAAGTGATTTTCAGTGATCCCTATGTATGTTTCTTTTTCATTTTCTGATGTCACAGTGGCTTGGTATACAATGTTGTTATAGAGGCATTTGTTGCTTAAGGGACACTGTTCTTTTGTAGTACAATTGCAGGATTTCCTTTCTTCACCCTTCTTTACTGTGTTGCTTTTCATTTTGTTGGATGAATCAATTATATTTTTAAGGTTAGGCATGCATGAATATGATAGTTTGATGGTGTGTTCCTGTTGAATATTTTGGACAATTTGTGTTCTTTTGGGAAGGATGCTGTCAGAATTTTAAAAAACACAAATTGTCCAAAATATCCAACAAGAACATTGTATACCAAGCCACTGTGACATCAGAAAATGAAAAAGAAACATACATAGGGATCACTGAAAATCACTTCAAAACCAGAGATGCAAACCATAAACAGTCATTCAACAAAGTAAAATACAAAAACCAAACAGAACTGAGCAAATATATTTGGAGACTTAAAGACAAAAAAATAAACTATAACATATCCTGGAAAATCATAAAAAAGGGGGCATCACCATACAATAACATTTTCAAAAAGATGCAACCTATGTTCAACAGAAAAATGGTTAATACTATGCAAACCATACTTAGCAACCCTAAATACTAAAAGTAAAATAGTAAACAACTGCAGGCACAAATGGAAATCGTTGTCAGCAAACGCACCCTGAACTGTAAACAACCTGAAAAACCGAACAACACGTGCAGCCAATCCGCACGTGCAAACAGTGACATTAGGCCATATAAACGGCTGTAGGCGACCCAACACCATCCTGAGGAGAGCCAGCGCTCGAAACAGATCTGTTGATGATTTTAAAACTTAAATGAAGGATTAAAACCTACAGACCTGTTTCAAGCTAAAAGCTCTCCTCAGGGTACAAAACTGGGCGCACCACCGGTGTTATATAGTGTGTTGTGTGGGCGCGTGAGCACTGTACGTGTGGCACGTGGCCTGTAGTTTTTTTTTTATCTTTTTGGGGCGCGTTCAGGGGGGACGTGTCAGGGGATGGTGCATTGATAAAGATTTCCATTTATGCCTGCAATTGTTTATCATTTCTACTTTAGAGTTCAGAGATGCTAGATGGGGGTTTACATAATAATATCAGCCACTTTTCTGTAGTGCATAGATTGCATTTTTTAGAAATGTTGTTGTATGGTGTTGCTCTTTTTATAAATTTTCCATGATATGTTATAATCTATTTTCTTATCTTTAAGCTTCCAAATATATTTGCTTAATTCTGTTTGGTTTTTATATTTTTCCTGCTTGAAAGACTGTTTGTGGTTTGCATATCTGGTTTTTTAAAACGGTTAGCCGTGATCCCTATGTATGTTTCTTTATCACTGTCCGTTGTTACTGTAGCTTGGTACAAATATTTTTCCACACCAAGAAAACCCTCCTCCATAGCAACAATGAAACTTGGATTAAAAAAAAACAGCAAAAATTCCACATTCGATGTCACACGATGGGATCTTATGATGGAGCTGAAACCTGTGAATTGGTTGGACTCTTCATGTTGTCTCATATACAGAAAATACTTGGTAAACAGGTTGGCCTATACAGAGATGATGGCCTTGCCATGCTAAACAATAAACCCAAAACCATTGAAAACAAGAAGAAAGAACTTTGTAAAATTTTTCCAAAGCCATAACCTAAAAATTACAGTAGAAGCTAACAAAAAAATAGTAAATTACTTAGACATAACATTAGACCTCAAGGATCATACATACAAACCGTACAAAAAACCTAATGACACACCTGTCTACGTAGACATCAAAAGTAACCATCCACCCTCCATTCTAAAAACCATACCTAATGGTATAAACAAAAAGACTGTCTAAACTGTCATGCAATGAGAAAGCATTTAATAGTGCAGCAGCCGAATACCACGAGGCGCTGTATAAAAGTGGTTACAACTACAAATTACAATACAACCCAGATAACAACACGAACAGCAATAAGAAAAAACAGGAAAAGAAAGATTATATGGTATAACCCTCCATATGATGGAAGAACAAAAACTAACGTAGGAAAAGAGTTCTTAAGAATCCTTACAACATCATTCCCAAAAGAACATGTTCTATCTAAAATATTCAATAAAAACACCATCAAGCTATCGTACTCGTGTATGCCTAACCTTAAAAATATAATTGATTCTTCCAAAAAAACCAAAAGCAATACAACCAAAGAGGGTGACGAAAGGACATCTTGTAATTGCACAAAAAAGGACCAGTGCCCTCTGAATAATAAATGTCTCTACAATAATATTGTGTACCAAGCTACAGTAACAATGGACAGTGATAAAGAAACATACATAGGGATCACGGCTAACCGTTTTAAAACCAGATATGCAAACCACAAACAGTCTTTCAAGCAGGAAAAAATATAAAAACCAAACAGAATTAAGCAAATATATTTGGAAGCTTAAAGATAAGAAAATAGATTATAACATATCATGGAAAATTATAAAAAGAGCAACACCATACAACAACATTTCTAAAAATGCATGCAAATATGCACTACAGAAAAGTGGCTGATATTATGTAAACCCCATCTAGCATCTCTGAACTCTAAAGTAGAAATGATAAACAATTGCAGGCATAAATGGAAATCTTTATCAATGCACCATCCCCTGACACGTCCCCCCTGAACGCGCCCCAAAAAGATAAAAAAAAACTACAGGCCACGTGCCACACGTACAGTGCTCACGCGCGCCACACAACACACTATATATAACACCAGTGGTGCGCCCAGTTTGTACCCTGAGGAGAGCTTTTAGCTTGAAACAGGTCTGTAGGTTTTAATCCTTCATTTTAAACCTATTTTAAATTGTTATGTCGCTCCCTGTTTGGTTGAGCACTTTTAACACTCTGAGTGGCCTTTTAATTCTAATTTTACTATATATATATATTCTGTCCAGTGGTGTATGTTTCATGCTCCTTGGTGAAGTGGTTGCTTTTCTATGATTTTTTTTAAGATTGCCAAAAAATTGTGTGATCTGAGGGACAAACTGGTCCATTCTGGGCGTTACGTGATCGAGTTAAAGGCCCCTAACGGTTTTGCTTCTTCACGGATTATCTCAGAAGGTACGTGGCCGATAGTTCTGAAAAACTGTAGGTATGTTCATTATGGGTCGTGGATTCTTTCTTTCTGCGTACGCAGGCTGATACTTCTGCGCACACTGCCTGTATAGACAGGCAATGGAGTTTTGTGTGTATGACCGTTTTTTTTTATCCCGCCATTAAGCAGCCATACTCCATCTTCGGGGAAGGTGCATGCTATGTGTAACGTGCCATCCATACCAACGGCCAAACTGGCCTTCTCTTCCGAAAGTTGGTGATGGGATTTTACGTGTGTGCAAGATGTTGTGCGTGCGTTTCACACACGGAACCTCGGTTTATAGTCTCATTCGAAGGACTAATGGGTCGTGGATGATACCTGATGTTTAAGTTTACCGTTATAGCCGTTACTAACAGCCCATAACGGTTTTTTCTCTTTTTATGGACAATCTCAGACAGTTCTTGGCCGATCTTTCTGAAAATTTGTAATATGTTCATTATAGATCACAGATGATGGCCAATGTTTACCAGAATAGCCATTACTAACGGTTACACCAACCCAAGACGGTTTTTCCTCATTATGGAATATCTCATGCGTATTCAGGATAAATTGGAGTACGTTTATATGCTTTGCATCTCGTTTATGTACGATTGGTTTGCCAGTTTCTTGCTGTCTGATCAGTGGTGTGTGTGTGTGTGTGTGTGTGTGTGTGTGTGTGTGTGTGTGTGTGAGCGAGCGAGCGAGAGAGAGAGAGAGAGAGAGAGAGAGAGAGAGAGAGAGTGTGTGTGTGTGTGTGTGTATTCTACATTGCTTTAAAGTTGATTAAAGATACTATCTGTTTTCCAGACACCACATCATTATCTCTATCATTAAGTGCATTATTCTGGCATGTATACAGCTCACAAAGTTTGAGGACCACTTGCATATTGCATTTGCTGAGATGAGTGTTTGTCACCTGTGGGTGGCATGGTGATCAAACCGGCTTCTATGGCCAGCATGTGACGTCAATGCACAAGCAGGCCTCAGAATATGACAGGTATCCATATGACAATGTGTGTAAATAAAGGTTTCTGAAAACAAAAATAGTCTGAAGGTGAAAGCACTGTCCTCTACAGAGCAAATTCTTGCAAGCATCAAAACGCATGGTCAGACAAACGTGCATCTATTACAGATATGGGTCCATTCAGTCCCCTGACAAATGTTTGCCGTATAAATCGCTAAGAGAGAGAGAGAGAGAGAGAGAAAGAGAGAGAGAGAGGTCAACTGTCTGCTAAACCATCCTCCTCAAACCCTCCCCACTTCTCTCCCTCCCCTCCCCATCTCTCTTTCTCCCTTTGTCTCACAGAGGGCAGCTAGGGTTATCAGTTTAGCGCATTTTTCAATGCCTTCCTTCGCCCTTCAGCCCCTTCCTCATTTTCTTCCCTCCCTTTATCCACCTGGCTGTCTCTTGTTGCAAAGTGACTACGCCACGATGTATACCACTGACGAGAGAGGAACAAAGAATATTGACATGACAGCAGTGCAGGTTGTCACCTTCACTCTTCTCCCCATCACCCCTCTCCACTTCTGCTTCTCTGATTGGAGCACGCTTCTCGTAAAAATGTTTAACTCCAAACAGAGACCTCTGTGGCCACTGTCTTTACTTTAGAGACAACCTCCCCATCTCCTTTCCCCTCCACACTTACCCAAGTTGCAGGAACAATGGCCGTGGGATATCATTGGCTGACCTGTTCCTCTGACAGACTGTCAATCAGACAGGCATCAGAGACAGGGTGTGTAACATAGCTCACACAAGTTGGAGATCAAGTCCCCTCACCTCACTGCTCCACCAAAGGCTGAAAGATTGACCAGTCAGTGACACACACTGGTGTATACCAGAGAGGGGGGGATGCTTATCTCTCCTAATCTGAGATCCTGTGTCAAGTTTCACTGATCAACCCAGAAGAACTGTCAAATGATCTTGGGTATCAAATGATCAGACTTTATACCAAATGAAGACGTAAGGGAGAGGTCCAAACAGCTCACCTTGTCAACCATCATTTGAATACGGCGCCTTCACTGGCTGGGTCATGTCTTAAGATGACCCTCTTCAAGACCTGCAAACCAGGCCATTAAATGGACCCCAGCAGGCCAGAGAAAAAGAGGACGACCCAGGATGAGGTGGCGACAGACAGTGGAGAGAGACCTTAGACTCGCTGACAGAGGATGGAGTGACACTAGCAAACTGCCCGAGGACCGCGCACAGTGGAGCGCCTTGACTGCCTCATGTGTCGCAAGACGCGGGAACATCTAAGTTTAAGTAAGTGTATGTACTCTAGTAGAGATCACCACTGTCATCTGTCCTTAGTCAGGAATCTCCATAGTCCAGTGTCCTCAAGCAGGGATCTCCACAGTCCTCTGTCTTCACTCAAGGATCTCCACAGGTCTCTGTGTTCAGTCAGGGATGGTCATAGTCCTCTGTCTACAATCAGGGATCCCCGTGGAACTCTGCCTTCAATCAGGAATTTTCACAGTCCCCTGTCCTATGCGTACTTTTCATTGCAGATTCAAAAGATTGTTGGGGGCTTGGTCATATTAATGTTACTTGGCTCTCATTTCTCTATGCATCATTAATCACTCGTCTTGTTAGCCGTTTTCCTGTCACCATGTTTTGCTTTGCCAATGAAATTATATGACGTTGTATTTATTCTGTTTAACATAACCATTTGAAATGCAGTGGACTGGCTGAGCAGATGTGTCTTTACTATTATGACTTCACCATAAATGCTGGGCTCACACTTGCTGTGTTGCCTGCTCCTGGATTTCATTTCATCCAATTCTTCCAGCTGTATTCTATGCTCCTTGTTATTTTTATGATTTTCATATAAACTTTGTCATTATCAAACGATGGTTTATATTATATCATATGTAAAGTGCCTAGAGCCCTAATCTTTAGAGAATAGGCGCTAAAAAAAACATTATTAGTATTATCAACGTAAGTTGGGACCTTAAGTCCAACCATTAAGCTGCTTCAAATGTTGAGTGCCGACAGTTCCTCAGTCACAAAGCATGCTAGTGGTGCAAAAAGGCAGCCCTGATTCCTTACAGCACATCAGATGGTTCTAAAACATAACCCACCTTATTGCCAGATTGTATAATTACAAAATATTCCCTCAGAACAACCAACATGAAAACGAAAAGATACATTACAAAAGAAAGAGGTAAGTCTACTCAACCTCAAGATATATATGGGCTTCCTGCATGTCGCTTGGATAAGAAAAGAATACATGCCAAACCTTAAGTGGTAATCATTACTGTTTTCATTATGTTCCGAAATTAAGCGAAATCAATAACCTTAATGCATATGAACCTGGTAGATTTGCAGAAAGCAATACTACAAACAAATTTTTAAAAGTTTTATTTTCCTAAACATTCCAAATGTTCTGCAAGCACGCAGATTTACCTTCACAAGTACAGATCTTGCCGCTGATCTTATTTTGTTATTGGAAAAAAAGTCAGAAGTGGGAGAAAACAAAAACTCTTTAACAAAGAATGAAAGCAGCAAAATATGTACTTAGTTCATTATTTGCTCAAAGATAACGCCAGTTCTGCGATTCTCCATGAACTGTCAGAGAATCTGATATATGAGATCAAATTTCTAATTCATTTCAGTTGTGTGGAACTGGTTAAAGAATATGCAGAGAAAAGAAGTTGAAAATGAGATAGTTATATCGGTAATGACTGAGATTTAGCATTTCAAGAAATTTATAGTTTTACTAAAGAAAAAACGCATTTATTACAATATCGTTATCGAAGTCAATGCAGGTTCTAGCCTTAGTGCCTTAATCAAATAGAAACAACGCCTTGATATACCTACTGATTCGACAGAGCAGCTGAAATATCCAAGAAAATTAAAGAAAAAAAAGTGAAACGGTTCCAGCTAAAATATTCCAAAAAATTCTGGGAAAAATAATGGTTAGACAAGTATACAACTTATTGATAGCGGCAAGTGGGTACAAACATTATGTAAAAGAGAGAGAGATTGAATTAATTGCTACTTGCATAGATGTGAGCTTACACTTGCATTCTGGGAGGAACTTGAAAAAAGTTCGAACGTTAAAGTGTTAACCCTGTAAACACTGCCTCTGGATGCGAAGATTATATTTCTACTTGTCATATTCATGTTTGTCGTTCTTTATGAACATGCGTTTGTTACATAGCTTCACACTGACGATCAAAATTCAAAAGTCACAGGTGGTATCCATCATTCTCTTGGACCTGTATTTGTCACACCGATTCTCACCAAAGAACGAAGACCATAAATCATTCGCAATACATGACCTTCCCTGTGGATGCAGCTACCTCACGCTGACGTAGTTTTTTTTTTTTTAGCAAAAAAGGGTAGGCATTTGACACATTTTAGTCAGATTCCCTTCCTCTTATATAGGAATACACAAGGGATGACACAGTGAGGTTGCAAATTCACAGAGACAAGACAATCTCCCTTCCAGCCCCCACCTAACCCCATACCGTCATTATCATAAACGTGAGTACGGCCCATTTATCTGCGATTCCACGTCCTAGCCCATTCGATGTGTGCTGAAGACGGAAGACGTCCTTGATGCTGTCAAAGGTGAACCACGTAACGGGGTGGACTGGTCACGACTGACTGAGAGCAGAGGACGGTGGAGATGCCTGACTGCAATTATGTCCTTCTCCACGCTCACTCTCGCGACTGACGATCACTGAGCACCTCTGATGATAACATACTCATTTGTATGCACCGACGAACGCCTAATTGTCATTATAACATATACATTTCAATGTAAGAACAATACATCGGTATGAAAAAAAAACATATGAAAACACTTCGTTTGATTCCTGTCAAAAGTGATAAAACTATTAGGTGACTTGTATCGCGTGCTCTCATATTCATCACGAAATTCGTCTGTCATCTTACGTAAATCACCCCACAACTGCCCCCCCCCCCCCCCCCCCCTCCTCCACTTTCCTCTTTCCCACCCTATCTGTCTGAATGTCTTTCTGTCTGTCTGTCTGTCTCTCTCTCTTTCTCTCTCTCTTTATTTGTGTGTGTGTGTGTGTGTGTGTGTGTGTGTGTGTGTGTGTGTCTGTCTGTCTGTCTGTCTGTCTCTCTCTCTCTCTCTCTCTCTCTCTCTCTCTCTCTCTGTCTCTCTCTCTCTCTCTCTCTCTCTCTCTCTCTCTCTCTCCTCTCTCTCTCTCTCTCTCTCTCTCTCTCTCTCTCTCTCTCTCTCTCTCTCTCTCCATAGGAACCGGCTCGAAATACTTTTCCATAATTATGTCAACATTAATCAGCTTTTGAAGCAGGTGAACAGGATGCTGAATGAAAAGATGGCAGCATGTTGCAAGTGGAACACGCAGGCTGCACAAACTGAGTCTCTGCTGTTGTACGCATGCCAATAAATGCAGGAACGAGTTCCGGAAATAAAGCTCTTCGGGGCAAGAAAATTTTGGGTGGTCCATAGATCTGTATGCAGGAAGGTGAAAGTGGCCCTTGTCTTACATTTGAAAACATAAAGCGGAAACCGGAGTATAACAGTTATGTGTGTCTTTATCTGTAGTTTACCGTTTTATCAGCAGCATCACTTTTGTTGAGTTTTGTTGTCGTCTTATCAGATGTCCTGGTTTCTTTATAAGAGAGTCGTTACTGTTGGGAACCTGTATGCCCTTAATCACATGAAGAATAAGTGAGCTATAAAGAGCCAAACTAGAAAGCATATGATGGTGGAAATTCACAACATACCGGATAAAATTTTATCATTTTCCTAAATAAAAACTTGCGTGAAACATACAAAACAATATATAAAAAAACAACCAACCAACCAACCAACCAATCAAACAAAGAAACTCTCTTCTGACCCCCCCCCCCCCCCCCCCCCCTCTCTCTCTCTCTCTCTCTCTCTCTCTCTCTCTCTCTCTCTCTCTCTCTCTCAAAATGCACGAGGGTTCTATTATTAGCACTAGCTGTTTTACTTTCTCTTTTTTCATTGCTCACAGTCCATTCCCAGGCCCATCAAATCAGCTGTATTCTGCCGCCTTTTGCTTTGTGTTAAATGTAGAGACCGGAGGCGCGGTAACAAGGTTGGATTGCGATAAGGCCAGTAGGCAGAGTAGACCTTCACTGGACTTGAGCCATTTCAGACAGCGTTAGTGGTTGCAGTTCTGATTAAATGTATCCGTGCCATACCATATCAAGCATTGAAATAATGCACAGCAAAGCTAAAATCCATCGATCTTCATGTATGGCCCATCTAGAATTCCTGCTGAAAGTAAAAGACAGACCAGCCGCCGTGGCGAAGTGGTTAGCGTCGCGGACTCCCGGCTGGGAGGTCGTGGGTTCGAATCCCATCAGAGTCATGTGGGTTTTTCTTCCCCGACCGGCTCCTACCCAGAGTTGAGATTGCTGCGGTCTCAGTTGGGAAAACTGGGACCACAAAGACGAGTTTCATCCACTTAATGGATGCGTTTCTGAGGGTGTTGCTCAAATTTCCTGACCAACACTGCAGGTGCCTGTATCTCTCGGGTCTGGTTGACGCCGCCGGGATAACATTATGAAAGGAAGCGTAGAGTACAGCCCTGTCATGTAGTCTCTCAGACCGAAATGGAAATCCGTAGCATCATCTTAATCACCCTCATTCTCATCAATCAGCATAAAAATGTCTCAAATTTTGTGGCCCTTCATGCCCTGCTCTCATGGTGACCTCAATTTCGATGTCCTCTCCACGTCTGTGGTCTTGGTTTGGTTCCGTCGGGGTCACCGGTATCGGCGAGTCTATGGAGGCTGTCGTTGGACGGACGTGGTGGCGCCCTCCGGAGGGACAGCTCACTCACGCCGGCCGGCCCTGCGACTAAGCGATTATTGTCGTCAGTAGGGGGCTCCCTGTGGATTGCTGGTGCCGGGTTGCGGCGGGGCCGACCGGGCTATGGCTGTGGACGGGATGTCGGAATGAGCGGCGTGTGTGCACTGCCTCTGATTTGGCGCAGAGGTTGGGACAGAAAAAAGACAGGATGCTGGATGGAGATGGTGAGGGGAGGAGGGGAGGTTCAAATGACATGAAGACATAGACCGCAAAATCGTTTCTGACGATTAGCGTTTCAGAATGACCTACTTATAAAACGACACACATGAAACTGCTAGCTATGAAATTCTCTAAGGGTACTTACTACGATGAAATAGTATATTAGACAGTGGAGAAATTGAAACTGCCATGAAACATGCGTCACCCTGCTCAATGTTTATAAATGATAAGCTTTCTAACGTTACCAATATGGCAGTTACTGCTATTGCAAGAAAAAACTCTTCTTATAGTTGCTGTAGTGCAACTGACTGCATTCAAGATTAACATACACAGGAGACGAAGTTATGGACAGATCGACTGACGCATTGACAGGAAGGAATGTTCCTTGAACTATTCACTTCCAAGACCTGTCTGAGCTGTGTAAAGCAGTGCACCCCGCCGCTCATTCCGACCCCCTGGCCACAGCCACAGCCCGGTCGGCCCCGCCGCAGCCCCGGCACCGGCAATCCACAGGGAGCAGTCAATGTCAAGTCGTCAAGAGGCAACCACCGGAGGAGACACTGCACTGCCGCCGAGTCACTTCAGTGGTGTTCAGTGGCGCCTGTTCTGATCTAACATACGCAGGACACCACCTACTAAGTCCCCCCTACTGACGACAATAATTGCTTAGTCGCGGAGCCGGCGTGAGTGAGCTCTCCCTCCGGAGGGCGCCACCACGTCCGTCCAACGACAGCCCCATGGACTCGCCGATACCGGTGACCCCGACGGAACCAAACCAAGGCCACAGACGTGTGGAGAGGACATCGAAACTGAGTCACCATGAGAGCAGGGCATGAAGGGCCACAGAATTTGAGACTTTTTTTTATGCTGATCGATGAGAATGAGGATGATTATGATGATGCTACGGATTTCCATTTCGGTCTGAGACTACATGACAGGGGCTGTACTCTACGCTTCCTTTCATAATATATCCCGGCGTCAACCAGGCCCGAGAGATACAGACACCTGCAGTGTTGGTCAGGAAATTTGAGCAACACTCTCTCAAAACGCATCCATTTAGTGGATGAAACTCGACTGTGTGGTCCCAGTCTTCCCAACTGAGTCCGCCTGCAGTCTGTGTCAGATCGCTAGTCGCCATGGTAGCGCTTCGAGTGGTGTTGGCAAGGGGATACTCCTGACGTGTACGCCGGTGTAACGATCCATTTTAACTCCCCTCCACTTTTTAACTCCCCGGGAGTTAGAATTAGCACGTGCCAATTTTAACTCCCCAGGAGTTAAAACAAACCACGCCAGAATGACCCCC
>JADBJO010003109.1:0-10000 GCA_016801955.1 Conus betulinus
ATTCGTTCGGCACAGGCACAGTGTTTATGTCTTGCCTGAAGAAGACCTAGGAGGTCGAAACGCATCGTGTGTTTTCTTGTGTCTCGTTTGTCCACGTTTCTCTTGGCGGTTCGCTAACATTTATTTAAGATTTATTTAGTATTTACTAGCTAGGATGCCAAGCTAGAACCAAGGATAGGCCCATGTAGAACTAGCTAGGTGCCAAGCTAGAACCAAGTTGGGCCCATGTAGAACTAGCTAGGGTGCCAAGCTAGAACCAAGGTTGGGCCCATGTAGAACTAGCTAGGGTGCCAAGCTAGAACCAAGGTTGGGCCCATGAGCACTTCTAGACTGTCCCCAGCTGGTTATCCAAGCTAGTCCCTAGCCAGTTTGCCTAGCTTATGCCAAGATTGATTCTAGCTTGGCTTGCTGTCTGGGTTAGTTCAACTGGGTGTCATCCTGGGGTATTAAAAATATACTAAATGAAACTCTACAGCATCATCTTCTGTGCAAAAAATTATCCAAATTCAACATCTCATTTTCTTTAAGTATGTATGTAAATGACTCTCTCTCCCTCTCTCTCTGTCTCTGTCTCTCTCATCACAGGTACTGTTGTAGTTATTGAACGCAACACTTGCTCTCATAATTTTTTTTTCTTATCCTGTACTCATCCACGTCATCACACGTTTAAAAAAAATCCAGTGGTATCTTTCACCTGAAACCCTCTTGAGCGCTAGGGTCTCACTTTGTGGGGTTACATGAAGAAGAATTAGAACAATGTAACTTCATAGTATATATATATATATATATATTTTTTTTTTTTTTAAGAAAAACAATTAAATTCAGGGGCCACATTTTCATGTCGAACACACTTGGCCATGCAGACCCAACTTGTGTCAGGGATGAAAACAAAGCTAAGCAAAAAACACTGGGAAAGTTGTTGATGGGCAGGGGAGGGGGGGGGGGGGGGGGGGGGGGGGGGGGGGGGGGGGGGTTGTACACACGTGCACCACTCTCAGAAAAGTTGTTGAACAGAGGGGAGTGGGGGGGGATGGAACGGTGTACACTCTCTCAAAAGTTGTTGAGCATGGGAGGAGGTGGGCGCGGGAGGGGGGGGATCGAATGTTGTTTACTCTGTCAATAGTTGTTCAGTAGGAACTGTTAAAACCTGAGGGCTTAAGCCATGGGTCGCCCGGTATGTGATGCTCGACTTTATGAATAAAAAATCTGTAACACCCCCCCCCCCCCTTTTGCCAGGTCCAGCCCTGGGAGGGCACAGCGCTGCAGCAATGTGCTCTCCGAGTGCAGTACAAATTTCACAACATTATTTTTATTGTATTGGTATACCAAGCACAAGTACTGGTTTACACAAAGCTTTAGCACCACTTACCTGCCTATCTTCTGACACGCCTCTATTAACTTGTTCAGGGAGCTGGTGTCCATTTTCCAAGTCACTGTCACTACTATCCTCGGTTTCACGGATGATACCCCTGCAATTATAATCAATTGCATACAATCAGTGATATGAAAGACTCTTTAGTTCTGTAAGTGTTCTACTTAGGATGACCAAACTGAAAAACAACCATGATATCTCCCCCCCCCCCCCCCCCCCCCCCCCCCCCCCCCACACTACTTGGTACACTGTGTCACACTGTTTGAGGGGGTCTGTTTTGTCTTTCACATGGGTCAGTTGTTGCCATAGGGAATTAGTGGATTTGTGGAAAACTTTGCAGCCATGTTGTTAGACAGCTCTGGCTAGATGAAAACAGTGCTGATAAAGGCTGGGTGATCCAGCTGAAATATCCCTACAAGAAGTCCCCGATCCTGAGTAAGTACGCCTTTTATAATGTTGAATCCAGGATCCAGAAACCTACATTCTTATTAACTATCATCCATACAAATCATGTGTTTACCGCATATAAGAATTGAGCTTCAAAGGTTTGTGCACAAGAAGCGCTCTATTCAGGACTAACAGTGAACCTACACACTTCACAGCCTAGTGGTAGATCAAACGCCAGCAAGCACAGAAAATGAAAATAGCTATAGTAATATTAATACATAAATATTTCAAACTATTTTATTGTCATCAAAAAAAATATTATTATTGTATTTACATAGGACCTATCATTGGTCACAGACCAACCTCTAAAAACAAGTGCTTTTCAATCATTACACCACTACAGTTTACTCAATGGGCTTGCCTACCCAGGTAGAGCTGACTGATATGCTGACTGCTGGCACTTAGTTATCCCCATGCCATTCAAATATCACCTACTCATTTTTGGCTCATGTGTGTAAACAAAGTGAGTCTATGTTCTCATGCTATTTTGGTTGTGTGTGTGTGTGTGTGTGTGTGTGTGTGTGTGTGTGTGTGTGTGTGTGTGTGTGTGTGTGTGCATCCATTAATCCTGTATGTGTGCCTGAGTGTAGGCGTTTGTGGTCAACTTTAACGTTGGCAATTTCTCAGCAATTACAAGTGCTGGCAGCAGCCCTTTGTTTCCCGAGCGGAACCAGAGGCATAATCAAGTCAAGTCACAAGTGCTGGCAGGGTCAAAAGTGATAGACTTGCACTTAATCACAATGACACACCCTTCCTAGCAAGCCCTAGCATGAAGACATCATGGAATGGTAAAGGCTGTAATTTGTTTTAATTGGATTCTGTAACTAGGAGTAGGACAACTTGAACTGCCTCTAGTGTTCTGTACCAACTTGAGCCTTGAAGGCTTTGCCTCTCGTCATTATCTCCTTTATCCCTGCAGTTCCACACAGCATGCACGCCATGTTACATGTAATCATTTTCACCGGCACAAGATGACCTACACTTTTGAAATATCAACCAGAAAGTAACAGTTTTTCAGCTTTGTAAGAAACACCAGGCAGATATCTTCAATCTACTTGATCTTTGACAAGGGTAAATTGACCTCCCCCTACTCTTTTCGATTTTTCAACTGCTATGAGTTTGTTTTTTTTTTATGTGCAGGGATCTAGGGTCCGACTCGTTTATAATTATTGTCCCCAAGATAACACGCCAAAATAAGGCAGGAATAGGATTGACTCTAAAGTAATCTATAAGATATAAGAACTATAGTTCAAAATGCCAAATGTTTTTGAAGCATGCCAGTACACCCTTAAAAATGCAGCATTTTCTTCAGTCTTATAAACAAAGATTCCATAATTACAGAATGCTTAAACTACACAAATGATGTTCAAGCAAGCCAAAAATCCAAAAGATACTTACTCGTTCTTAAGGTAGCGAAACAAATCTGAAAATGTGGCCATGAGCAAAGAAGGCAAGCCAATGACCAACTTGGACAATTCAACCTGACCCACAGGAAGTAAACACGCAGCTTGTCTGAAAGAAAAAAAAAGTGATACCAGTATATTTTGCCTTTTTTATGTAAGATAAGATACGTCTTTTACCAAGTGTACATGAGTCACAAAGAATATTGGGAGGGATAGAGCACAAGCTAACAAACATTTCGAGCTCAAGCTCAGTCATTTCACATAATCATAAACTAAGCAAAGGTTGAATATTGGAAGAGTACACATAAGCTTGTCTAACTACCCCCCCACCCCCAACTCGCCCAATCATGCGCGAACACAACACACACACACACACACACACACACTTCTGTGAACTGGGAATAGAATTACTGAATAGACGGTGCACATAGCTGTCTAAAAAAAAAGCACTCGCACACATATCGAAACATACATGGCTAGTGTAATTGATGGCGAGTCTGTCACACAGAATGACAAGATTCTGCATTTTGATTCAAGGCTTCGATAGCTTTTGGAAAGAAACTATTTGTGACGCCCCGCCACGAAATGAGTCGCATTGTCCCTCACCGAGTTTTTCGCTAGGGCCGATTTTAGGCAGATGGGGGTCAGGTTATGGATTTTTAGATTTTAATGGAATATTAACCTACAGCCTTTCTTCTGTCTTCCATGCAAATATTAAAGTGTAAATATGTTTTCTTTTTGCCCAAAAAATGCTTTTGAAACACATAACCTCTTGTTTTGGCAGCTTACAAACCGATAAAATTGATCAAAATTGACAGGCCCTCACCCCCGAAATATTGGAATGGACCTGTCGAATGATGCCTCGTTGGAAAGGTCTAGACCTCTATTTTTAAACTGAAACCCTTTCAGGGGTCAATTTCCACGGTGTAAGCCAATCATCGTCTTAAAAAAAAGGGTATGACGTATAAACAAAGCGTCACGAAGGTGGGATTCCCCACTGATGGTTGGCCCAAAGGCGTTCACGTGACCAACACAAGCAACAATGGCGGCTTTCCAAAGCGACCACGCCGGAGAGTCTTAGGGCTAATATTTGCTATATTTTTTAACAAGATCGGCTCGCGATGCCAACATATTTTCATCATCAGATGACATGACATTTACGGGCTGGAGACTGAATATTTCCTGGACGACGATGGCAGTGTTTCTACCGATAACGAAGAGGAAATGGGTGATCGAAGTGATATTGACAGTCAGTGCTCCGAGACCGGCTCGGATCACGAAGAAGCACCTGCACTCGTCCAAGTTCAAGAGCCCAATCTGTCTGTGAATGCCGACATAGACAGCGAAACCATGCTTGGACCTGATGCTGAAAGGCTGAAAGTTGAAGCTTTCGACTGCAAGTGTCGAAATCGCCATGTGGCAGGTGCAAGCAGTGTCGTGACTGACAAGCAAAGCAGTGAAACTGACAGTGCTGAGCCAGTGTCCAAAAGAAGGGATGCATTGCACAGTTCACTTCTGAGGACATACTGGCAAAGAGAATGACCATGGCTGAATTATCTGAAGGTAAGCACACAATTCAGTTACTATTTACTGTCACTGCATAATTGTTTGATTTGTGTTTAATTGTGGCAAGGTAAACATGATTAAACCAAAAGCATAACCTCATTGTGATGAGTCATGCATGCACACACACACACACACACACACACACACACACACACACACACACACACACTCACTCACTCACTCACTCACTCACACACACATACATATTGTTATGCCCACACACATAGTCATACAGTGATTCTATAAACACACACACAGTGTATTATGCACAAGATGTACACACACACACACACACACACACACACACACACACACACACACACACACACACACACCATAAGCTTAATGCTGGTGTAACTGAACAAAAAATAATCATAAAGAGAGAAGCTCTCTCTGTTAAATCTAATTGTGATCAATATTTTTGTTTTTAACTTTACAAAATGCATTATGCTGGTATGTGATAGTATGTGTGTCAGTTGCATGATTAAATAATTGTACACTGTACAGTGTGTGTGTGTGTGTGTGTGTGTGTGTGTGTGTGTGTGTGTGTGTGTGTGTGTGTGTGTGTGTGTGTGTGTATCACTTGTATTCTATGAATGAATAATAATTATTGTACAGTGTAGTGCGTACATTGAGTGTGTGTGTGTGTGTGTGTGTGTGTGTGTGTGTGTGTGTGTGTGTGTGTGTGTGTGTGTGTTTTCTGTATGCACACATGTGTAAATGAGTGGGCAAAAGGCTATTTTAATAGTGTGTGCTTGTGTGTTACTATGTTTTGGTTTTAGTGTGTATTGTGAGGTTCAAATTAACCAGGTATTTGTAATAACTAACTCTTTCTAAGGTGACTCAAAGTAAGACTTTTTTTTTTTCAGCTTAGAAGGACATGGTGCTGCATGCATGGAATACTTGCGTGTACCCCCATGAACAACTCAGAGATCACTGTGGGCAAGCCTTGTCGCCAGAAGACCAGAGAACATCAGCGCACAACATACACTGTCGACTTCAAGATTGTCTGCAGGGAATCTTTTAAGTTTATTTATTGGTAAGCAAATAACACTGAATCAGAAATTTGCAGAACTAGAACTTCTAGTTTTATTAATCCTTAATTTTTTTTTTTCTTGTCTCTCTTATTTTTTTCCCAATGGAATCTTTTATTTTTTTATTTTCCTCCTCGCCTTACTCTGTTCAGTTTTTGTGACTCAATCTCATCATGCATATCTGTCTGTTTCACAACTGATTAACATTGTCTACTAGAATTAAATTTGATATTTAGCTAATAAAATATAGATTTAATTTTACTTTTTCACCTTTTTATTTTAAACCTTTTGGTTATAGTGGTATATTAAAATGGAAATATTATGAACATTTGATTTACAATTCATTAATTTAATTTTATTTTCAACTGAGTATTTTATACTAAATTGTCAACATTTTTCTTAGGCAGAAATATTTTGTGACTGCTGCATAAAGACTGTTTGAAACAGACAAAATGTCAAATGTTTAGCAGCTTGTAGTTTGTGAACCATTGATTTAAATCTGAATCAAGAAGAATTTTGTGTACACTGTTTATGATTGAAGTAATTGCTAACAGTTACACACACTTTACTAATAAACACTAAAACAGACTTCACACACTGAGACAGCTTACACTTTTACAGTAACATCATTAACACAAAAGTTGATTGAAATCACGGCTAATTGTTAAACACACTCTCCTAATAAATCTAAAACAAACTTCACACACGCTGACACAGCTTACATTAACTTTTTTTTTACATTAACTTTTTTTTATTATGTTTAGCTTACAGTAACATTATTAACACAATAGTTGATTGAATTCACTGCTAACAATTACACATGCTTTACCAATGAATACTAAAAGTAAACAGACTTCTGACACATACAGACACAGGTTACCTTTCTTCAAGTAGAATGATTAATTCCTGTTTTCTGGTAAGTGTTGCTAAGAACAGAATTCAACACTGTTTCAGGATTAGTCAGAACAAGCTGACCCGCTTTACTGCGTGTGTGTGTGTGTGTGTGTGTGTGTGTTTCAGGTCACCGTATGCTTGGGAAGACTTCTTTCTTCAAAAATGGCAGCAGCACCTTCCCTTCATTGTTTGTTGGAAACCCAGTGACGGATCTGTGTTGGCAGTGCAAACAAAACAATGAGAAGATCCGTCGCAGTACTGGTCTCCCAGAAGAAGAGAGTGGTGCCAGGCTTCAGGATCAGCTGGCTCACTTAGAGGTTGTTGAGGCAGAGTGGACATTTTACAACAGGCAGGTGGACCACAGCAAAGCTGCAACAGCTGCTGCCAACATCACTGAGCTGGGACCCCATCCTGCCAACAGCTGGCCAGCCAGGATGCATTACAGCTGTGACTTTGCCCAGCAAGTCCATCTGCCCAGCAGCCCTCTCCAGCCTGATCCTATCTGCATTTTTGTTCCCAGAAAGTGCGGCATCTTTGGAGTCTGCTGTGAGGGTCTTCCACAGCAGATAATTACCTCATTGATGAAGGCATGTCCAGCGGCAAGGGGTCCAGTATGGTGCTTTCTCTGCTGCACACCATTTTTCCCAGCATTTTGGCATTGGGGAGATGGAGGTGGATCTACACTGTGACAACTGCAGCGGCCAGAACAAAACCAAGTCCATGTTGTGGTACCTGGCCTGGCGAGTCATGCAGGGCCTTCACACCTCCATCACCATCAACTTCATGCCTGCCCGCCACACCAAATTTGCTCCTGACTGGTGTTTCGGCCTCCTGAAGCCATGCTTCAAACGTTGTGAAGTTCACGGCCTCAACGGCCTGTGCCATGTCATCAACAGCAGCACCACCAAGGGCATCAATCGGGCACAGATCATTGGCACAGAGGCTGGGGAAGAGAGAAAGTCATGGTCTATGACTGGCAAGCATTTTTTTGATGTGTATTTTAAGGCAGTGAAGGGAATGAAAAAATATTTTCATTTCCGTTTTTCCTCAAATGCTCCTGGAACTGTGTATGTGAAAACCACACTGAGTGCAGAGGAGGAACAGATACAGCTAGCATACTGTGTGGACACTGCCAGGTGTCGTCTGGTCAGTCTCCCTGCCTGAATTCAGCCCCCTGGATTGTCAGCTGACCGCAGAGAGTACCTATACCAGCACATCAGACCCTTTGTCAGACCTGACGCACATGACATTCTCTGCCCCTAAGCCTCTGCCCCTGCCCTAGTCACTAGTCCAGTACTGTGAGTAGAACATCATCTTCCTGTGGGAATTACTGTTCTCATGTGTGTTCAAACTACTTAATATGGTCAGGGAAGCTGCGTTCTACTGCCGCGGTCAATGTAGTATCTTTTTTAGTTTTTTTTTTTTTTTTTTTTTAATTTTCCTTTATTTTCTGACTTAAGATCTTACACTAGCAGTTACTGAATAAAAGCACACAAAAGGTTACCTCAAGTAGTATGGTTATGTGAATTAATTTTACTGATATAAATTTAAAGCAGCTTATTCTTTTCTCTGTGTTATTTTTCAATTTATCCAAAATCTATTTTTTTTAATAAAATCTAGAAAATGTCATATTTTTCCCCAAAGGTTTGTGTGATGATACAGAATGGTCATATGCATGTTTGTGCGAAGTTTCAACAAGATATCTTAATTAGAAGTACTTGGTTGCTATGAACATGTTTTGAAACTTTTCGGCTGCAATTTCTCTTTTCGCTGTATTGACGGGGTCTAAACTTCAAATCACAATAACTTTGCCAAAAATAGTCCGATTTACAATCTGTCTTTTTTTTTGGAGAGCATTTTTATTGTAGAATTACAAGATATAAATAACTCAAAAACGACCTCCGGTGCAATGCGACTCATTTTGTGGTGGAGCGTCACATGTGCAAAGCGATTTGTTCTTGTTTTCAAGGTTATGTACCGCCAACCTGAGTGAGGAAAGCAGCTTGAAAAATCCAAAAGCTGGATGTTATCTATCTTGACTTATCGACTTAGCTTTTTTAAATGCTAGTATAGATTTCATCCAAGGACGGCAAGTTACACTCACACCCTATGATGTTGGTGGCTGTTTTGACACATCATTTTGAGGGCTGAAACATCCTCTTTTGACATGTTACCAAACCAGACAACTACTGCAAAAGTTAATACACTTTCAATGATTGTTCTGTAGAACTGGATCAGATTGTCCTTGTTGACACCAATTTTTTTCAACCGCCAAAGAAAAGTACAAGCGCTGCTGGGCTTTCTAAACAGTGTTCCTGGAATTTTTCTCCCATTTTAAATTATCAGAAATGATTAGTCCAAGAAATTTAAACTCACTAATGATTTCCAATGGGTTGTTTTTGATAGTTACTGGGCAAGGGAGCGGTCTTGGTTTTTCTAAAATCTAGAATCTTTTGTTTTTGATACATTTAGCTCCAAGTTGTTTTGGTCGCACCAGCTAACGAGCTCGGAAACGTCATATCTGTAGTTAGACTCGTTACCATTCGTGATCAGCCCTTCAAGAGTCGTTTTGTCGGCAAATTTTTTATTTAACCACAGTATTACATTCATGGTGAGTTTTACAATCATGGATGAACAATGAATACAAGACTGGGGACGGAACACATCCTTGGGGGGGCACCAATGTTAAGGGTAAGGGTGGAAGAGAGAACACATCACCAACTTTAGAAATCTGTGGTCTACATCTGAGGGAATCAAGGATCCAGACACAAACTGATTCAGGGATCAAAAGATGTTTCAAATTCATATAAAGCTTTGAAGGTACTATTGTATTAAATGCTGAACTGTAATCAATGAAAAGTATCCTAACGTACGCGTCTGGATCCAAAAGATGCACTAACCCGACACCAGTCTGCCTCAGCCCTTAACAAGGTCTGTTTGATTCACCAGACCAATATGACCACTCACCCAACATGGAGAAATCCCAATCAAAGGAGAAAATGAAGTAGGTCACCCAGAGACTGTATTGTGCTACATGCAGAAATTAACCACGTTCAACTGTTTTTTATCTTTGCCATTCAAATGAATCGGCAGGGTTTCCACTTTCGGCCGCCCGGTTTCTTTTTTTTTTTAAACATTTTTTTTTAATAATCAGAAAGAAAAATAAGTTACGTATCAAGTGATTATGTGACATTTTTTATAGCATTACAAACCTTTCACACAATTCTGACACACTAGTTTCTATATACTGGAAACATGCAGAGTAATTTTATTAAACAAATGCA
>JADBJO010003109.1:15000-17500 GCA_016801955.1 Conus betulinus
CACACACACACACACACACACACACACACACGCACACATCACGCATATTCACACACACACACGCGCACGCGCGCGCCCGTATACTCGCACGCACGCGCACACACACACACACACACACACACACACACACACACACACACACACACACATATTAAACGAGGAGATATTTGACATTTGACTCGGATGCAATTTAGATTAAAGCTTATAAAGATTTCAAAGTCTAGTTCCATACAGACACACACACTGACTGACTGAAACCAATTTATTGTCAGATTAACTCAAGGGTGCACACACACACACACACACACACACACACACACACACACACACACACACACACACACACACACACACACAAGTATGCGCAAAGCCATATGATCTCAACTACAGTGGACTGTCTGCATATGATATATGGAAGCCTAGTGACTGTGTAAGGCAAACTGTCGACACACATTTTGATAAGCACGTACCTCTTCTTGCAGTGAATGATATTTTTCTTTTAGTCACAGCTTGTTTGTCAACAACAATTCCATTAGTATATCTGTACACTGCAGGAGAAGCCTCCGATATATTGTGCGTATGCCTCTCTCTTGAACCCCTTAGAAATATTGTGCCTGTGCCTCTCTCTTTAACCCCTTCGAGATACTGTGCATGCCCCTCTCTCTTTAACCCTATCCTTTTTAAATCCTTTACACTGTGCGGGTGCCTCTCTCTTTAACCCCATCCTTTCTAACGTCCTTTATACTGTGCATATGATTCGTTCTTCAACCCCACCCTTTCTAACCAAGTCCTTTATACTGTGCGTGTTCCTCTTTTTTTTTTTTTTGTTATCCCCACACTTTCTAACCAAGTCCTTAATACTTCGTTTCCTGTCTAAGCCTTTATACTCAAGCCCCTTATTAACAATCCTTTATACACATGTTATTCTTATTATTATGAATACTTACATAGCACCTATCCTCGGCTAGAGACCAAGCTCCAAGTGCTTTAAATCCACACTGCCTACCTGGGTAGTGCCGACTGAAGAGCTGCCAGCTAGCTCTTCATTCAGTCGTTTCCCGTTTCATCCAGTCAAGGTCGTTCACTCAAATTCCTTACTTCCTTCATTCCTTCCATTTCTCACGCAGGGTGCATGCTATGTGTAACGTGTCATCCATACCAACGGCCGAACTGGCCTTCTCTTCCGAAAGTTGGTGATGGGATTTTACGTGTGTGCAAGATGTTATGTGTGTGCGTTCACACACGGAACCTCGGTTTATAGTCTCATTTGAAGGACTGTATGGGAAATGGAGTCGGAGCTAATGTTGACTCCGAGAGAAGTATCTCCCTTTACCGAAACGGCCCGACGGAGATTCGAACCCGCAACCCTAGGATCACCAAGATTACGAGCTGGCGCTCTACCACTGAGCTATTCCAGCCCCTTTTATACTCAGGCCTCTTTCTAACTAAGTTCTTTATCCTCAGGTCCTTTTCTAACTAAGTTCTTTATTCTCAGGTTCTTTCTAAGTCCTGCATACTCCGCCCCTTTCTCACTAAGTCTTTTATTCTCAGGTCCTTTCTAAGTCCTTTAGACTCAGAGCCCTGTTCTAATCAAGTTCTTTATGTTCACGCTCCTTTCTAAGACCCTTACACTCAGGCAATTTTCTATCCGAGTCCGTTATACGCAGGCCCCTTTCTCAGTACGTCATTCTATTCTGATCCCTTTCTAAGTCATTTGTATTCAGATCCCTTTCTAAGTTATTTATTCTCAGATCCCTCTCTAAGTCATTTATACTCGGATCCCTTCTAAGTCATTTATACTGAGGTCGCTTTCTACCGACGGCTTTTATAGTCAGGTCCCTTTCTAACGGTGTACTTTATATACATACCCTTTTATTTACTCAGTCTTTCATACCCAATCTCCTTTCTAAGCCCTTTATACTTAGGCCCCATTTCTGACCAACTTCTTCAAGTTGACGCCCCGTTCTTAGTCCTTTAAGCTGACGCCCCTTTCTTAGTCTTTTAAGCTGACGCCCCTTTCTTAGTCCTTTAAGCTGACGCCCCTTTCTTAGTCCTTTAAGCTGACGCCCTTTTTAACTAAGTCCTTTAAGCTGACGCCCCTTTCTTAGTCCTTTAAGCTGACGCCCCTTTCTAACTAAGTCCTTTAAGCTGACGCCCCTTTCTTAGTCCTTTAAGCTGACGCCCCTTTCTAACTAAGTCCTTTAAGCTGACTGCCCCTTTCTTAGTCCTTTAAGCTGACGCCCCTTTCTAACTAAGTCCTTTAAGCTGACGCCCCTTTCTAACTAAGTCCTTTAAGCTGACGCCCCTTTCAAAGTCCCTCAAGCTGGTGCCCCTTTCTAACTTAGTCCTTCAATCTTGTGCCCCTTTCTTATCATGTCCTTTATGTTCATGCCCCTTTCTGTGTCCTTCATATCTCAGACCTCTTTCCAAGTACTTTAAACTCCACCCTTTTTTCTTTGCCCCTTTATTCTCAGGACTTTCCACGTCCTTTGCGTACTTA
>JADBJO010003109.1:22500-25000 GCA_016801955.1 Conus betulinus
TCGTGCGAGGATCTCGGATACGAGTGGATACGTTATGTATAGAATTGTGCGAGATGTGTGATACGGGTTGGATACGCTGTGTATCTAGCCTGTATTGTATAAGTGACGTGGAATCTAAAACTGTTTATTATCACAGACAGCCAATACCAGAGATTCTGTAAATTGTGATGACGCAAAGGGGATTTTTTCCCCATAGGCACATGAACAGAGTTGCCTTTTCTCTCTCTCTCTATCAGTTTTTGGTGTGGTCTTTGAATTTGCGGCGGAAGGGTTTTTGTGTGTATTAAAAAAAAAAAAAGTCAAATCCCTTTTTCTCGCCTCAAAGTCAACGAACTGCTGCGGACTTGGTGCAGATATAGAAATCTGCGGGATTGGTCAGGAGGAAGTACCTTTACATTTGGTGAATTCACTGTAGAGGGAGGAAGGGGAGTAAAGGGGAGGATTAGTCAGGAGGAAGTGCCTTTCACGGAAGACGGGGGACCCCGACTCTAAGCAACAGAAGAACATTTGGTTAATTCTCCGTACAGGGGAGGAAGGGCAGGATGGTCTAAGAGGAACGGTGCCAGGAGGGTCATGCCAGAATGAGGCATTGTGTCCGCGCCATTTTCAGCCATTCCCAGACTTTGTTTTACCCTCTCTTTCCACCCCAGATCTCTTACCTACCCTTAACTGGCTCCAGGCGCTCAGCTGCCACACACAGGGTAGTTTCAGTAACAAACAGCAGCAAGTTTTTTCCCCGCGTGTTCCTAATGATGATTGACGAGCTGTGCTTGATCTAGTTGCAAAGTGAGACGACTGCAGGTGGAAATCTAAACAACGTTGAAATGTTAGTGATAATGCTCCTCCAAAAAAAAAACAAAAACGTAGACAAACGAATCACAAGACAAAACACGACGCGTGTCGAACTCTTAGGCCTTCTTTAGGCTTGATACAAAACACCCAGGACAACGAAAATGAACGAGCAACCACTTGTCTTCATCCAATAGGCGCAAGACAGGCGTTGAATCTTGCTTGGTTGCTTTAAGTATACATTTAAAATACATTGGAAAGTTTATTTTTGAACAAGATATTTTAAGAAAGCAACGCAATCCTTTTAGTGGAGTTGTTGAATGACGAGAGCATGACTTTTTTTTTCAACATTGGCAGTTTAATAAGATTGCCTATTCTCTGGGTCCGACAGGCCTCTTTGAGTGTATCTCTTTCTCGTCTGCTCTTTCGCCGACTCTAGAGAAAGACATAGTGACGGTGAGGAAAGACCCACAGACCACAAGCCCTGTTGACAACGGGAAAGATTGCATCCCGGGTTCCTCTACAGAGGGCTGTAAGACCATGTGCGAAGCTTGGCTGTTGTCTAGAATTGCACTGTTGTCATCCCTCAGGGAAACAGCAACGAGTTTTGCTGCATGGTTTGTGCAGCAGTTCACACGGTGGTGGCGTCTCTCGCCGGTGGGCTCTGCAGTCATAAAACATGAGCTGGTGCATCCATGGGGGCACCTCCATGGAGGTTCTGTTGTGTCGTATCCGGTGGTCACACAAGGGCATCTGCCATGGGGCAGTTATGTCCCTTGACGTCTAAAGAACACGTTACCAGTTGACCTCTTTTCTGTCTGAATTGACTCAAGGATAGATCGGAACCAACCCCTGTTTACTGATCTTCATTCAGGGCCCAGTTTAACTGGCAAGAAAAACATGTCCGCCTATCACTGTACTCTGTAGAATGGTCTTCGTTAGGGAGTGATGGTAAGATACATGCACACCCTCCACTGTACACACAGTGATCTTGGTCAGGGAGTCATTGTGACTACATGTCCACCCTCCACTGTACCTGTGAATGGTCACATGGACATAGAGTGATGGTGAGATACATGTCCGCTCCATTGTACCGTGTTTAATGGTACTGGTAGGGAGTCCTGGTGAGCTACATGGTCACCCTCCACTGGACCCTGTAGATGGTCACATGGATAGTGATGGTGAGATACTTGTCCGCCCTACATTGTACCGTGTTTAATGGTACTGGTCAGGGAGTCATGGCAAGAGAAAGGGTGGTCGAAAGATAGTGATTTTCTGCCTGGTATAGAAGACGTGTCTTTTGGTCCCAAGGATGGCATACAGAACTTTCTGCAAATTACGGCTGATCGCTAGAATCAAAAAATGAAGAAAGACTAATTCGGCCAAGTTGGACTTCTTTTCACACGGGCAGATGTCAGTTGGTAGACAATGTGTGTGTGTGTGTGTGTGTGTGTGTGTGTGTGTGTGTGTGTGTGTGTGTGTGTTTGTG
This sequence comes from Conus betulinus, assembly GCA_016801955.1. Lineage (NCBI taxonomy): Eukaryota > Metazoa > Mollusca > Gastropoda > Neogastropoda > Conidae > Conus > Conus betulinus. Next base: position 24,779 of record JADBJO010003109.1, read on the forward strand.
TGCATGCGTGTATGTATGCGTGTGTGCGCACCCACACGCCCGTTTGTGTGTGTCTGTCTGCGCGCGCGCGTGCGTGCGTGTGTGTGTGTGTGTGTGTGTGTGTGTGTGTGTGTGTGTGTGTGTGTGAGAGAGAGAGAGAGAGAGAGAGAGAGAGAGAGAGAGAGAGAGAGAGAGAGAGAGACTCAAACCCAGACTTTAATTATCTCCAGAACTCTTAAAGGT
>JADBJO010003109.1:32500-40000 GCA_016801955.1 Conus betulinus
CGCCAACCATAAGGCGTACACACAAAATATACTACTGTAACTGGCTATCTACTAGCGCTGTTGGTTCCAACGACAACGTAGACGATGACGACGACGACGAACGACGAGGAGGACGAGGACGAAGGCGATGAAGACGACGCCTACAGAGTCAAGTCCAACACAGGACTTACAGAACTTCACAGAGCTGTGGCTCAAAAATCACTACCACACTCACGGCGTCTCTGCCAGCGACAAAGGCGACAGTCTCACTCAGGAGCTGTGGCGCACACACAAAAACACAGAGCGCAGCGACGGTCTAGCCAACAGGTCGCTGGTTCAAATCTCGGGAGCGGCGCTCAGGCTTGCAGCAGCGGCGGCGTCTCCGGCCCAACTGGCTCAGCGGGTAGTCGGTCCGGGCGCAGTGGCAGGGTTGAGTAGTTGTCGGCACTCAGGCGGGCCTCTCAACACCGACACAGGGGTGGAGAACAAGGGGGTAGAACACAGCCACGGCCCCGACCGTCAGAAAGTGGCAGCCAGTCCCCTTCAGTCCAGGGTACACTTCTACCTGGGGGAAACGGATTAACTACCTTGATTATCATGGCTACTATTCATTACAATCACGACCACATTCATATTCATTAGCCACATCACATTCCACTAGAACTTGGGACAAACATCAGCATATTCTTTCTTCACACACACTACAAACATTCCCTTTTCGGAATCATCATAAGACTACAACATTCCTTTTCCGGAATCATAACACTACAACATTCCCTTTTCCGGAATCACAGCACTACACTGGAAAGGATTTCAATATAAACCTTTCAGAATCTAGTTTTCCAAATTGGGGAAAGGATTCCCACCTAGACCCTCTTCAATAAACCATGAATACAATTCATTACACACAATTAATGATTACTTTTCACCAAACTATAAATGTCACGACAAAATATTCATTTCTTTTTCTTGTAACACGACAAGAATGTTCATTTCATTTCATGTAATCACCAGTTTTTAGAAGGTATCTTTTCCCAACAGATTCATCTACTTAGTATATGTAAGGGAAAGATTTCCACACACTCTTGTTTACCAACACACAACTGTTCAATATTCATATCAAGAGTGAGTTAAATACTCATCCACATCAAAAATCAAAACCAGCATTTTAAAGTCTTTGTCGCTCACTCTGGGAGCTTATTATCCGTAGCATCAAAACTCTCCCTCTTCTCGCAAACCACATTGGAATAAACACCTTTTTTTCATCATGAAGTTCATAACTAGTTAAGTCACAGAATAAACAATTTTTTTTTTTTTTTCTGAAGACCACTTCCTTTAACACCCACTTCTCTATCATGTTTTCCAAAATAATTTCGTTTTGCTACCCTATTAAGTCATAGGATAACAGAACACAACAAATACTTTTGTTTTCTAAACAAAACCTTCACAGTGCGCTGAGGAATTTACAGTCGCTTCTAAACGGGAATACGGTTTCGGTTTGCTAATAAATAAACATTGAATGATAAATACCTGACTGCCACCAAAAACAGATGGAGTCCCTCTTCGGTCTTCTGGGTAGTTGCGTTGCCGGAATCACTGCAGAGACTGCCTAACCGGTTCAGCTCACCCGGCTTTAACAGTGCGCAGGTGAGCAGCAGTCACATAAACTTTTCAACCGGCTTCCGGACGACTACCTTCCGGTCAGCACGGTTGCATGAAAATTTGTGACTGGACGGGAAACGGTCCGTCACGCTGAGCTACTCCTGTCCATCTTACATGAGATGATCCTTGATATTTATCACAATACAGATCTTGCTTTGAGGGTTGGAGGTAACAGAAAGGGATTAATGAGCAGATATACACATAAAATATGAAAAAAAAAACCAACTTTTTTTTTAATTTAAAGCTTTTCATTGACGAAGTTTTATGGAAATTTTCAAGTGGATATTCCATTAGGATATTTTTTTCGGCAATCGAAAGAGTGTGGATTGTAAATTTTTTTTAAAAATCGCTAGCAGCATACGGGATTACTGTAGTGCATCTTCAAAACCAGAATCAGACATGTTGCCTGCCTAGAGGCCTTTCGTCCACTGATTCAGACTCATCGTTGAGACATGGCTGACTGTGTCCATGTACCCTTGGAATGGAGGTATATCACCAGAGTCTATAATCCCGTGGTATTCTCATCACCAAGAGTTCAAAACACAGAATCCAATGGTACCCTTGAGGCAGCCAGCAAAGGGCAGGAAAGTGACTCGAGAAGAAGGCGCAGTAAGGAAATAACTTGCTGAAAAACTAAAATCATATGAAGAGTATTCTAGCGTCGGGAGAACTCTTCCAGTCTGTGCTCGGGGATCCATTAAGGAAACAAGGGAGGTTAAAAGGTACCCACAGTCAGAGTGGTCATCTCTACTGTTTAATAACCCCAAACAGTACCAGTCATGTACGTCCTGAAACCAGCTTAAAATTGTGCACAAGAGCCTTTACATAGAATTCCTAAGAGATACAATCTCCCCCTGACTGACCAAACAATTTTTGTTTTCAAATTAGTAGTGTGGGATTTCAGGTGCGTGATAACGATTCTACAATAGTGATTTCAAAGATAAAAAAAAAAAAAAAAAAAAAAGAAAGGGGGATGGGCGGGGGGTACCGTGAAAAAGAGGAAACGAGAAACGAACAATTGGGGAGTTGGATTATAAATATATGATCTTCACTAGTGGCATATGAAGACCATTGTAGTCCATTTTGAAAACAGAACCATTCATATCGCCTGCTCAGAGGCCTTTTGTTCGCTGTTTCAGTCTCATCAGTAAGACTCGGATGATTCTGTCGGTGCTCCCTTGGAATCAAATGGGGATATATATACCACAGTCTATAATTCTTGGCATTCTCACCACCAACGGTTGAAAAACAGAATCCAGCGGTACCCCACACAGCCAGTGAAGGGTAAAAAAGTAAAACGAAAAGAAAGCGCGCTGTAAGACAAAAGTTGCTGAACTCTAACATCATTATGTAATGAGTGATGTGTGTGTGTGTGTGTGTGTGTGTGTGTGTGTGTGGGGGGGGGGGGGGGGGGTTGAAATCAAAACCATTATCTCTCAGTCCTTTGTCATTGCAAAACATTGATTACAATAGGCGCTGCAGAAAATTTATCCAGTCTCCATGGACATACGCAGCAACTTTGACGCTCCTCCAGCCGCCCATTAATGCTAAGAATGTTTCTTGTCAACGTTGTTAACACCATTTGAAGCTGAGCATAGAATACTTCGATCTGGTCTTCATTATTGTCTGATGTGGACCATACACTGGCACAAATTTCAGAGAAAGGAAATGTTCAGAATCTGCTAATGTGCTAAAAACACTGGCAAGTAAGTCAAGTAATTTTCAAAATCATTAAAATCATTCTGAACAGATTGCAGACACAAACGTTATTGTTTGAAGAATAGTTTCAACTCGGTAAAGACAGAAGTATATCGAACAGGTCTTTAACCGGAGTGTCCTTTGCGAAACGCATCTCCAACACAGAAAAAAATTCTGCCGTGCCTCTATAGACTTTAAGAACGATTTGACAGATTTTAACAAGAGGCTGTACACGTCATAATGAAGAAGGTAGCATTGCGCAAAAGTTGATTATCCAGCACTTGTACTCCAAAGAGACCAGTGCAGTGCTCACTAAGGGAGCTGTTGGAGAGCGGGTCCATACTTCAGCTGGAGTTCGTCATGGTTGCCTTCCATCTCCTATGCTTTTTAAGATATTCCTAGAACACACCATTCCTGGTGAGTTGAAAATCACATCAGCACAGTTAACACTGGTGGAAGAACCATCACAAACCTTTGCTTTGCAGATGGCATCAATGGTCTGGCCTGTAGTGAACAAGCACTGGCCAGACTCGTTGAACGATTGAAGGATACACTGACAAGACATGGCATGGAAAAATCAGCTCAGGACGACAATGTTGATAACCAGCTACAACGCCCCTTTAACTGCTAGCATTACTATCCATCAAGAGATGCCAGGAAGTTTATAAACGTTCAGTTACCTGGTATTCAGTATAGGCAATGACAGTCAAATTGGGAACCACCACAAGGGCAACAGAGACAACATCAGCTCTAACCAGACTAAAGCCTGTATGGAAACGCGACAAAATCTCCGTAAAGCACAAGATCATCAGAATCCTACGTTCCTGGTGTTCTCCATCTGCCTGTATACATGTGTGACAATGACCCTTGCAGCGGACCTGAACCGAATCTAAGTCACAGCAATGAGGTGTTACCATAAGATACTAAATATCAATTGTACTGATCATATCACCAGCAACAGCAGCGCTGAGCCCTCAAGCAGCACGTTGGACCATGGAACCCACTGGCACTACCTAAGAAAAGAAAACTACATTGGTAGACCAATGTGAAAAGTTCCCATGATCTTGCTAACCAGTTCTCCCGGGAACTGGTTGCACACCAAAAATGAATGCGACTAGGCCTTGCTCAGACAGTCGAGCATATATAGACTGGCACAACTGGACTGTTTAGAGAATTTCATTGTGTGTCTGAAAGTTGATTCTCCTCTTTTTTCGTATGGCCATCAAGTACAAGCTAGGCGGGTTGCAAGTAGACAGATGGAAATCAAAGGAATGGGATTATTTGGGGCGCTTGTGGCTGGCGAAAAGATAGTGTCACGGGTGAGTGCAAAGGCCTGAAATGTGTGTCAACAAAGGATCATTATTTATTTGAAGATTATTTGTGATTTTATCAGTGAAGATCCCCTAAACCAAAGAAAATGATTTATGGGAAGTTGTTCTTTTGATAAATTATCAGTTTAACATTAAACGCTGGCTCAAATTTATGATAGATCTCAAAACGCTTACATGGGTTGTACAGTGTTTTAGTGCAAAATCCTAATTGTGGCATGTGGCCACTGTTGAGAAAGGGAAGCTGAGGGAGGCACAGAAGTATTCTGTAGTCTGGCTCCCCAGTGACCCTCCACAGATGAAGTGAGGCTGCGGGAGGTACACGGCTTCGCTTGACCGTGGGGTTTTTCCGGCGGTGGGCTCTGCAGTCATGAAATATGGAGGTTCTGTCGTGTCACATCCAGTGGCCATTACACAATGGCATCTGCCAGGGAGCAATTATGTCTCTTGACGTCTTAATTGAGTGCCCTGTCCATGTCCGTGCCTGCACCCTATGTGAACACAACGAAGGCTTCCAAGGGTGGTGCAGGATTGCTCCCAGCTGGTTTGTTCGGCAGTTGAGGACAGTACTTCTCTGGGTCCCACCTGCACCTTTGGTTGTTGTCTCTTTCTAATAAAGAAAGGGGGAAAAACGAACGTAGGCGAACGATTCCTCCGTCATTATCATAATCACTTTGAAAAGATTTGAAACGAAATAAAAAAAACGGAGGGGATAATGAGAGAAGATAACGGAATGAAACAGAGGGTGTTCTAAAATAAACCTCAAAACCCTTCACTCACAGCACGTGGGGAGTGATGAGCGGATGATTATCTCAAAAGACACCCTACCTGTTCATCATCGACTGTATCACTGGGAATGATTTTGAGTCACATTCCAGGAATATGATAGTGCTGAAAAAAAATGTCAAATCACATCCACAAACATACGCATATGGACACAGTCTGTGTACATAATAGCTCGATGTTTATCTAAGTATGATAATGGTTCTCGTTTACATTATTCCCTGCTCTGAGGGGGGCGGGGGGGGGGGGGGGGGGGGATATAATCTGCTGATATAGATTATTTTGGTATCAGAGGAATTAACAATGCCCATTCACTACCGCTGCATCAAATCTACCATCTCCTCAAGCAACAAACGCGCTGATAAAGAAAATGGTAGTTAGCCTGTAGCGTTTTTTTACTACTTAATACGAAAAAAAAAAAAGGCAGGGTTAATCATTTTTAGGCAGCCAGTTCGAAAAACGTCACAAACAAGACACTCGACAAGAGGCTACAAAACAAACAAACGAGCAAAAACAAACAAGCAAAACAAACAAACAAACAAAAAAACAACACAGACAACTGACGAACAGTAAAATAAAACTATTCATTGCGGTAAGGGCCAAAGAAAACTGAAACGTTCCTATTTCACGCGACCTTGATCATCTGATTCCAGCTCTACACTATCCCAGGCTTCTATTCTGGCATACTGCTTTTTTCTCTACAACAGAACAGCAAATCCTTTGGTTTTATAGTTGCACTATTCCGCGAAGAATTTTTAGTGATTATATCTGTAAAGCAGATTTGTTGGCCAGACTGCTCCTAGACATTGTATGTTGTTCACAGTCCACCCAAACACAAGACCGTTAAAAGGTGATAGCATTTTAATTTCAGAATTAAGTACCATGTGAAAGTGCGACTTATGGACCATCCGATGTGTCAAAAAAAACATCTTTAAAGACATTGCTTCATGAAACACTAGTCATTCATTCAGAACTAGAATTTCTAAGGGCTGTGTTTCGTTTCCTTTTTTCTTTCTTTTTTTTCTGTCTTTTTATTTTTCTTGCACTGTCTGCTGTTTAATGGCTCTGAATTACAAATGTGTGAACTCGAACATCAGGAACACATTGGTTCTGCTTCATCACATTCTTCATGCTTGTAAACAGGAACGACCAAAGATCAGAGCAGTGCAACACAATTTTCCTCTTTTTAGTTTCTTGAGAGACATGGGAATAACTCCTCACGAGTCACGAGTCATAGTGTCTGTTTGTCCCTTTCTTCTTGCCAGAGTTATTACTGTTACTACATCTAAACATGTAATCTCACTTATCCGAATTCTTGATCTACATGTTTACCAAAAAAAAAAATTTTTTTTTTTTTATTTCTATATATATATATATATATATATATATATATATATATATATATATATATATATATATATATATAATGAAATGGAGATTTTGGACGTGTTCTGAATTCAGGCAGTACACCCTTATTCAGCATTTAAAAATTACGTTGATTACTGTATGTGTGTGTGTTTTCTTTTTTTTTAGGGGGAAACTAGCAAGAAATTTCCAATATATTATATATATATATGAAATATTTTGACGTGTTCTGAATTGGAAACCCTATTCAGCATTTACGGACTGAGAGTGTGTGAGAGAGAGAGAGAGAGAGAGAGAGAGAGATAGAGAGAGAGAGAGAGAGAGAGAGAGAGAGAGTATAATCTATTTCATCGGTCAGCAAAAATTCACATGTGATGATCCTCGAAATTTGTCAAAAGGCAGATATGATTTTGAGATTGGAAGAAATAGAAAAGAACTGATGAAAAGATGTGTGCATAAAATGTAAAGATAAACATTTTTTTTTGTCTAGACCTTTTGCGTTACTTATTATACCGAAAATTTCAGGTGAATAATTCCATTAGATAATTCTTTTGGATGTCGAAAGATTATCTTGCGGACTATGTTGACCATTTCAGCACGCATAACTGACACGTGAGTTGTACCTTGAGTCACAATGGCACCAAAACCATCAAACTCAAATGTCTGAAAATTGGGAAAATTGGGT
>JADBJO010003109.1:45000-52500 GCA_016801955.1 Conus betulinus
TTTTTGTGGCTTGAACAAAACGATGTACAAGCCTCTCTTCCCCTCGGACCTCTGCGCCATCTATAATTTCCGAGGGAAAACCCTGCATTCAGATGAAGTTTCTTGTAGCATGTGTGAAAAAAATCTCTTTTCCAAACTCATGTGACATGTTTGGAGCTAAAGAAAGAAAAAAAGAAAAACATGTTCAATAAATTCACTTCACATGCACTACTTGAATATTTATTATCATTTTCTTTCACCGTTTTTAAGTGATATTTTACTGTGGTTCTCAAAGGGAACCTGATAGCACCCACAACCATCCACGTTTGAATTCTGGATGTACGAGATCAGCAACAACCAACCCAATGAAGAGTCCAAGAATGTGAAGAGACTCACGAATGAAGATGCCGGACTCCGCGGTAGACCTGGGCGGAAAGCCATGGTCTCTCTGATGTCTGCACATGCTTTCATCCACCGGATGTCCCCGAAGTGCCTGCGTCAGCCGATGGTAAAGTCTGCGCCTTCAAAGTGTTCCCCTTCGGCCAGTCTCTCAGTCCCTCGGCTTTCACTAGGTTGAAGAACTTCCCTGTGGCTTTGCTGCGGGTCAGGGACGATGGTCTTCGTCTCACACCATCTGGGAAACCTCCTCCAGGTGTTACTCCCGGTCCCCGGATCTTCTTCCTCAGGTACCTGTCGATGTTTGGAGAGTCTCTCCGCCTCTCTAGGCTTCCTATTCAACCTCGAGGAGCATCTGGGAAACCTCCTCCAGGTGTTACTACTCCCGGTCCCCGGATCTTCTTCCTCAGGTACCTGTCGATGTTTGGAGAGTCTCTCCGCCTCTCTAGGCTTCCTATTCAACCTCGAGGAGCCCGAACACGGAACACACAGGCCAGGTGATTGTCCATCTCGGAATCAACTTCAGGACTACTGTGTCAGTACTGCAGGCTGTGAAGAATCCTCGACGCAAGGAACTCAGTTCCCTTGTCTCTGCCCTGGGCCGTCCTTCAGCAGTCCACTGAGAACACCGTCATCCGACAGATGCCCTCAAACACTGCGACATATATAGCAATGAGGATGTTGATCAACTGGCAAAAGAAGGACAGCAGCCACAATCGGAGCGAAAAGTCTCCTTTGAAGAAGGCAAGAGCATTATCCAGAAGAAGCACGAAAGAAGATGGTTTGGGCAGCACCCAGATATCAACAAGAAGGAAGCGGACTACCTGCTGCCCAGACCAGACCAAGTGGGGATCTTTGGACAAAGGACAGGGCAGTCCAGACTCAGACACCACATGTTCACGAAATTCCACATTGGCGAGTGTTGAGGGTGCCCATGCGGCAAGTCCCCACGACTCTGGAACATTTCCTGCAGGCCACTCCCACACATTAACTAAAAAAGCTAAGACAGAGACCTGGCCTGCCGACACGTTGACGAGGGACAAGCACTAGGGATCTCTGGAGAGTCTCTGCCGTACAGCAGCCTTCCTCAGTACCTCAGGAGTCCCTGTCTGAGTACTGAAGAAGAAAAACTTCAGAACATACCTCAACAAAGACAGGAAGACAGTGTGATTTCTATAGAACAGACGTCAACGAAGACAGGAAGACAGTGTGATTTCTATAGAACAGACGTCAACAAAGACAGGAAGACAATGTGATTTCTGCAGAACAGACGTCAACGAAGACAGGAAGACAGTGCGATTTCTTCAGAACAGACGTCAACGAAGACAGGAGGACAGCGTGATTTCTTCAGAACAGACGTCAACGAAGACAGGAAGACAGTGTGATTTCTGTAGAACAAACGTCAACGAAGACAGGAAGACAGTGTGATTTCTGCAGCAGAACAGACGTCAAGGAAGTCAGGAAGACAGTGTGATTTCTGCAGAACAGACGTCAAGGAAGACAGGAAGACAACGTGATTCTGCAGAACAGACGTCAAGGAAGACAGGAAGACAACGTGATTTCTTCAGAACAGACGTCAACGAAGACAGGAGGACAGCGTGATTTCTTCAGAACAGACGTCAACGAAGACAGGGAGACAGTGTGATTTCTTCAGAACAGACGTCAACGAAGACAGAGGAGGACAGCGCGATTTCTTCAGAACAGACGTCAACGAAGACAGGAAGACAGCGCGATTTCTTCAGAACAGACGTCAAGAAAGACAGGAAGACAGTGTGATTTCTGCAGAAGGTTCAGGCTGCAGTCAGTTCAGTGGTGCTGGCTTTCAAGGCTTCACTTCTGCCCTGACTGTGGCTCTGTGTCGGGTCACTCAGTGGTGGGTATCGGGTCTCATGCTCCGTGGAGAGGGGACTGCATGTGAACACGCGCGCTCACACACATGCGCACACACGTGCATGCGCGCGCGCGCGCACACACACACACACACATACACGCGCATACATACGCATACACACGCATCATACCAAAGTTTTGATCGTCTCGGATTCTGTGTTAAGTGGCATATATAAAGAAAGACTAGGTTTGGGGTATGGCTTGCACGTTGTAAAACGTCAGAAGTGCTACACAATAAAGGAATGTAAGAAATACTCTGTTGGACAATACAGTGGATTATACAGATGCCATTGTACTCCATGTAGGTGTGAACGATCTCAAAAACACAAAAGACACACAAGAAACATCAAAAAACTTTGTCAAGCTCGTTCAAAGCCTGAGAAAGAAATATCCCCAAATGCGTATCATCATCAGCCGGGTCGCTCCTACCAGGCTTTCAGACCTAAACACAAAATGTGAAATATTCAACGCCCATGTACTGTCCAGTCTTCATGGTGATAGGAACATATCGTTTGTGTCTCATGAAAATGTCAGCAACAAGGCCCAGTACATGCGGGACAACATCCACCCTTCAAAACGAGGCTTGAGTGTCTTTGCTGGGAACCTGGGTCGTCATCTTCACTACCTGTTTTGGTCCAAACCAAGACGACCTGCACGACCTGTCCCCAGCAGACCCTACAAGGACGATGGACCCCGTCCACGGCGACAGTACCGGCACCACTACAGTTATCATGGCTCCGGTGCTACCGCCACGGCGTGACTTCTTCTGCTGGTTCCCATGACTGTCCTTCTGTCAACTGTGTCAATGCTTTGATTGCATTTAACATCGTCATTTTTGTTATATCTTTTTGTACCCAGTTAAACTGATTTCTCCCACCTTAGTCCTGACTTTGCGGACTCATCTAGTTGAATAGTTTCGTTTCCACCCATTTGCATTCATCTGTTTATTTTACCCTTTTTTTTTTTTTTTTTTTTTTTTTTTTTTCCCCTAGAAGCATTAGTAATTTTTGTTACTGTTTTGACTTTTTATGGCTAAAGAGCCCAAAATAGATATATTGCAGTGGAATTGTCGCTCGGTGGCAACTAACATCTCCCACCTCAAAGAGCTCATTGCAGATAATTCATTCTCCGTTTTAATTCTGCAGTCACTAAATGTGACCAGTGATAAACTACCACGGCTGGCAAACTTTTTCTATCCCCCAGTGTGTCAGCAGACTGCTAAAGGCGAAAAAGTGTCTACAGCCATCTACATACATGAACATTTGTCTTACCGCCTTATAACATCGCCGGTTCCAGAAAATGCTGTAAATATTCACTCATGCGCAGTGTGTGTAAGATTCGATAAATCGTTAACACTAAACATAGTCTCTTTATACCTCCCAAAAGGAGTATTTGACTGTAACACTGACTGGTTACGTACTATAGACGCGCAAAATCAGAAGTGGTTGATCGCCGGCGATTTCAACAAACATGCTCCTTTCTGGGACAGTTGTTGCTCTAAAATTAGCACAAATCGCCTGGTAGAAAATATTCTTGATTCTGGCCTTTACCTTCTAAATGATGGGCGCGTGTCACTAGACTCCCAGATGTCCCTAACCATAGACCCTCAGCAATTGATCTTTCTTTCATCTCCGCATCTTTAGCTATTAGCTGTTTCCTGGCAGGTTGATAAAGACACTTTGGGAAGTGACCACCTCCCTATTACCATATCCCTCAGAGGTTTTACAGTTGCACAAGACAACACAGTTGATAAAATTCCAAAATATGATTACAAACGAGCTGATTGGGAGAAATTCAAATCTATTTTAATGTCTTTTAATGTAATAACTCTTGAAAACCAGGATGTTGAAACTATGTACACTCATTTTTCTGAATCGGTCTTGTACGCTGCAACCAAATCCATTCCAAAAACTAATAATTACAATAATTACAAAAGAAGATCAGTTCATAGTGGAAAGGTATGGTGGACGCAATCCTGCAAACGTGCTGTTGAAGAAAAGAAACTGAAATACAAAGAATACGTTAAAGACAAGCCGAAAAACAATGTCACTATGAAACAGGCCAAGAATATGAGCAGCAGAGTCATTGAAAAAGCTAACGGGACCACTGGTCGTCCTTTTGTCTAACCGAAGTCTCAGATCACCACGACGTTAAAAAAGTTTGGACAAAGGTCCATGAAATGAAACAGGGAGTGAATCTTCCAAGTTATCCAGTTACTTTAGAAAATGAGCAATTTCCAACTGCTGCTCAAAAAGCTGAAGCGTTCGCAGATATATTTGCAAAGAATAGTTCCACAAATAGCCTTTCTGATAATGCAAAGCTATGAGGGGAAACTCAAAGAATAACGATTTGTATTGTGGTCCAGAAGAAAAAAAATGACCATTACCTAAACGCAGATATCACTCTACAGGAATTAAGAAATGCAATAATATCATTACCAACCAACAAAAAAAAAAACATCAGTTGGTCTGGATGCACTTTCGAATGAGATGTAAAAAAACACCTGCCAGAAAATTTTGTATCATTTCTTCATAACATCATAACAAAATGCTGGCAAGATGGAAGTATCCCTTCTGTTTGGAAAGAATCTGTAGTCGTACCGATCTTAAAGCAGGGCAAACCTAGATCCAACATAATAGTTACCGTCCGATTGCCCTCACCTCTCACACGTGTAAGTTAATGGAAAGAATTTTTTAAAGTAGGCTTGTATATCACTGTGAGAAACGTGGTATAATTCCGGCTACACAAGCAGGCTTTAGAAAAGGCAGATCAACAATAGACCACCTGGTAAAACTGACGACTCATGTAAAACAACAATTTTGCAAGAAGAAAAAATATCCTCGCTACTTTCTTTGATGTCAGAAAAGCGTATGATCATGTTTGGCATGAGAGACTTTTATATAAACTGAAAACCATTGGTCTCTCTGGTCATATATATAACTATATTAAAGCATTTCTGACCTATAGAAGTATGGAAACAAAGATACAAAATGTTTATTCCAGTAAGAGATATCTATAAATGGGCATTCCTCAGGGATCAGTCATTTCTCCGCAACTTTTTAATATTCTGATATGCGACCTCCCAAAGCATTTATCTAAAAACTGCTCCTTGGTGCAATATGCTGACGATATTTGCATGTGGATGAACGTAACTTTAAAGAAGAAAACTTCAGTCAGATCTTTCATTTTTTATTAAAAAAAACATATCAGCGTGACCTAGATAATATAGCAATATTTATGTTTGAAAAAAACGGCCTTAGTTTATCGGCAGAAAAAAACCACATGATGTTATTTGACGCTGGTGGAAGTACTTGCAATATTCCTACTTTTAAGGTAGATAACAATGTATTGAAATGTGACACCGAGATAAAATTTTTAGGAGTAAATATTACCTCTAAATTAACTTGGAACAACCATATTGAACATATTGTCAACGAAGCCAGTAAATCTCTTAATCTTCTTAAAGTAATCAGTAAACAAAATTGGGGTGCAGATACACAAACTTAGTACACCTTTCGACATCTCTCGTAAAGATCAAAATTATCATACGCATAAGAAGTGTTCTTCAGCGCACAAACTATTTACTGAAAAAGTTGCAAAGCATAGACTGCAAGGCTTTTAGACTCGCACTTGGTGTCCAATTTCATGCCAGTGCATCAGGAACGTATTACGAAGCCGGAGTTTGAGTTCTGCCCCTTGACGACCATAGAAACTTGGCCTGTGCTAAATTCATCCTACGTAGCTCATCTGTTCAGAACTCAAGCAAAGATGAATTAGCTTTACGATCAGATATCCATTTCCGAAGCGAGCTAGATTTATTAAATCTAATACACCATAATGACATATCCTCTAAATTATTGAAAGACGCTGAGATTGATCCCAAGAATATTGCTGATGATTTTTCCTGTATCCCCGATTCCAAATTGGGAATTGCACACCGCATGTTTTTGATTATAAATATACTGATCTACAAAAGAATGTTAACAGTAATATATTGTCCTCTCTTGCCAGAATTCATATCGATAGTAATTATTCACATCACCTTAAAGTTTTCACCGATGGATCACTTTTAAATGAAAAAGCTGGAAGTGGTTTTGTTATTCCTACCCTTAAAGTTGAAAAATCTTTTCATCTCGGAAAGGGGTATTCTATCTTCACGGCTGAGCTGGTGGCAATTCTAATGGCGCTTAACTTTCTTGTTGATATACTCCACTTACTATCTACAAAGCACTTTTCTGTGTGGATTCTAAGTCTGTCCTACAAGGCCTTGAAATCTATTGCTGTAAAAAATCGAGGTGAGGTGATTTTAGAAATAAAACATCTTGTCAGTATTCATATATCAAGAGGTACAGCAGTTGATTTTTGCTGGATTCCGTCTCACTGTGGGATTTCTGGTAATAAATGGGCTGACCGGGCTGCCAGAAAAGGAGCACGAAAGTCCGATGAATCCATAGAAATCAACATTCCTCTGTGTTTATACGAAGGATATGGTCTCTTAATAAAGACGTGTATTGAAAAGGTTTATGAAGCCTACAAAAACTTGGTTCTTACTAAAACACATATACCTCACTCCAAATTGCTCTGCTGTGACAAATCCCAGTCAGCTACTTTTTCTTCTAGCAATGCGGCTAAAATTGGAACGATTATCTATCAATCGGCCAACGTAAAAACATTCTTGAAAAAAATAACCGAAAACTTGAATCCCTGTTTTACAGGCTTAAGCTAAACGCTTTCCGTACACAAATTTCGCAAAAATTTAAATTGCATCTACGGAGCAGTTGAAAGTTTCACAACCCAGCATCTTCTTTTCTACTGCGCATATTTCAAAAAGCAAAATCCTGACTGCCTGCGACCTGATGGCACGTGCATTTTCCAGAACATACCTGGTCTTGTTTCTTTTGTTAATTCCTTGATGTTTAGTCCAGTGGGCTCTTTTTTGTAACAAGTGTTCCAACAGATATGAACGCTTAACATTTTGGTTATACCAGATATCCTGTACTTCTTAATGTTTTAATACTTGCTTTGGGCTAATGTTAATTGTAAGAATTTTAGTATGAATCACTATATATAGCTAACTGCTCGTAACAAATCCTTTATCGGTCCATCAACACCACACACTCGCGCACACACACGCACACACACACACACACACACACACACACACACACACACACACACACACACACACACACACATGCACACACACGCGCGCGCGTGAGCGCGCGCGTATGCATA
>JADBJO010003109.1:62500-142500 GCA_016801955.1 Conus betulinus
TTTTTTTTTTTTTTTTTTTTTTACACTACAGTGGTGAGAATACAACAGAATTAGGCCTATGTGTTGTATGCCTCTTGTAGGTACATTGGCACACACACACACACACACACACACACACACACACACACACACACACACACACCAGCTGTCTTTTAGTGATGTTGTCAAACTTAGTTTTTTGTTCTCCGTCTCTTCCCTTTTGATTTTGCTACATCAATATGTGTTGGGCGACGCATTCGGCCAAAGTCTGCAAATTGTCGTTTCTGGAACATGAAATCTGTAAACTGGACATCTTCTTACACAGTATCGTGAGTGATATTTTCGGATTTTCGTTTTTATTCGCGGTTATGGTGCCTTTGTTCCTATTGTGTACAATTCTAATTTAAACGCTTGTAACCGCATAGACACGCCAAAGACCGTCAGTTTTTGAAGCCTTCAATAACTCGTGGGATGACGAAGACGTTTGAGCGAAAACTTGTGAAATGTTCTGACCAGGATATTTACTTTACGCTATTTGTTCCGAGGAGCCTTTTTTGAGACAACAGACAAGATTTGATCTGACAGGTTTTTTTTTTTTAATGAAATGGACCATTTTTTTTTCTGCCTGTTATAGTTATGTGTTTAGGACACTGTCCACCGCCACCTCAGTTTACTATGAGGAGGATATTTCATTAAATCAGCAACTCTGAAACGCTTCTTATCTCAGCGACACTGTAACGCTTCTTATCTCAGCGACCCTGCAACGCTTCTTTATCTCAGCGACACTGTAACGCTTCTTATCTCAGCGACCCTGCAACGCTTCTTATCTCAGCGACGCTGTAACGCTTCTTGTCTCAGCGACCCTGTAACGCGTCTTATCTCAGCGACACTGTAACGCGTCTTATCTCAGCGACCCTGTAACGCTTCTTATCTCAGCGACCCTGTAACGCTTCTTATCTCAGCGACACTGTAACGCTTCTTATCTCAGCGACCCTGTAACGCTTCTTATCTCAGCGACCCTGCAACGCTTCTTATCTCAGCGACACTGTAACGCTTCTTATCTCAGCGACCCTGCAACGCTTCTTATCTCAGCGACACTGTAACGCTTCTTGTCTCAGCGACCCTGCAACGCGTCTTATCTCAGCGACACTGTAACGCTTCTTGTCTCAGCGACCCTGTAACGCGTCTTATCTCAGCGATACTGTAACGCCTTCTTATCTCAGCGACCCTGTAAGGCTTCTTATCTCAGCGACACTGTAACGCTTCTTATCTCAGCGACACTGTAACGCTTCTTATCTCAGCGACCCTGTAACGCTTCTTATCTCAGCGACCCTGTAACGCGTCTTATCTCAGCGACCCTGTAACGCGTCTTATCTCAGCGACCCTGTGTGTAACGCTTCTTATCTCAGCGACACTGTAACGCTTCTTATCTCAGCGACCCTGTAACGCTTCTATCTCAGCGACCCTGTAACGCTTCTTATCTCAGCGACACTGTAACGCTTCTTATCTCAGCGACACTGTAACGCTTCTTATTCTATCGTAACTTGCAGTTTTTTTCGCGCGTTCACATACACACTGCTGAGTGTTGATACTGTCCAAACTGTTGTGTATGTCATTGACGTTGCTGAGTGTTAATACTGTTCAAACTGGTGTGTATGTCATTGACGTTGCTGAGTGTTAATACTGTTCAAACTGGTGTGTATGTCATTGACGTTGCTGTGTGTTGATACTGTTCAAACTGGTGTGTATGTCATTGACGTTGCTGAGTGTTGATACTGTTCAAACTGGTGTGTATGTCATTGACGTTGCTGAGTGTTGATACTGTTCAAAACTGTGTATGTCATTGACGTTGCTGAGTGTTAATACTGTTCAAACTGGTGTGTATGTCATTGACGTTGCTGAGTGTTGATACTTTTCAACTGTGTATGTCATTGACGTTGCTGAGTGTTGATACTGTTCAAACTGTTGTGTATGTCATTGACGTTGCTGAGTGTTAATACTGTTCAAACTGTTGTGTATGTCATTGACGTTGCTGAGTGTTGATACTGTTCAAACTGTGTATGTCACTGACGTTGCTGAGTGTTAATACTGTTCAAACTGTTGTGTATGTCATTGACATTGCTGAGTGTTGATACTGTTCAAACTGTGTATGTCATTGACGTTGCTGAGTGTTGATACTGTTCAAACTGTTCGCTACGTGGTTTAAGAGGAGATTTAAACTGATTTTTTAAAAATCCACATGCGGGCTATTCACAAGGCAATACTCGTATCATTTCATTGCACGTTAGAATTTGGTTATGAATGCTAACAAAGGGAAATGTATACCCGTGAGATTGACAGGCTGAGGACTGCAAAATATCTGGCTTATAACTCTACAGAACATTGCACAAGGAACATTCACAAAAGTACATGGCACACAATGGAAAATGACACATGTAAAACTGATGTAATGGAATTAATCTACTCCAACATTACGTAACAAAATGCCACTGAAAAAAATCAGTTCGTGTGAGACACACTGACAGAGATTCATGCTTGACCATAACAGTTCAGCAGGTAAAGAAGTGCAAATATGTCGATCGGCAAATTAACATTTACAAGAATCAAAGTGACAGGAAATAATTGACTATACTTGAACGTTAAATGTTATCATAATGACAGTGATATCTGCACAATACAATCAACTTCATGTATCTATTGACTTACCCAGCACTGATTGACAATCTGCATTCTCACAAGTGAATATTCTTGAAATGTTAGTAACACTTGTGCTCCAGAATT
This sequence comes from Conus betulinus, assembly GCA_016801955.1. Taxonomy (NCBI): domain Eukaryota; kingdom Metazoa; phylum Mollusca; class Gastropoda; order Neogastropoda; family Conidae; genus Conus; species Conus betulinus. The sequence continues at coordinate 65,261 of JADBJO010003109.1, forward strand.
TAGCGTTGCAATATGAAGATAAAAAAAAAAAAAAAAGAAGTACAGTGGTTACGAAGTCTCGTTGTTTGAAGCAGTTCGAAGTTTGATTGGTTTTGTTGTTCTTTGACAGGTAGCTGTCCTTGTGAACCTCAGCATGACTCTGGAGAGCTGCACACGTCTCACCTGTTCAGGGAAGGTGAGAAACCAGCGGAGAACGAAAGACGATTCGACATGTCTGCCTGTTGGCGTGGCTGACAAGTGCCTGTCTCTCCATCACTCCTTTAGCGTCCTCAGGCAAAGAGTTCAGTCAGACAGGTCTGTGTGTTCCACTGCCTGTGCCAGCTGACCGACCAGGGGGACATCACTACGCCTTCAGTGTCCTGGTGGTCCTGAACAGCACGTTGATGTCGTTGACTCTGGTGGGTCAGATCTACATCTACACTCTGGTCCAGGGCAGCACTTTGGCGTTCCTGGCTTGTGACGACAAGGCTCGTGACCTCATCGCCGCACGTCGCGTCATTTCCTTGGCCGTCACGGATGCCTGTGTTGCTGGTACCTTGTGACGTTGTGGGCCGTTCTGACGTCACAGGATGTGTGGGTCCCTGGTGACCCTGTGTCGTCAGTATCAGTTTTCTTTATTTTTGTCAGTGCTGGTGTGACGCCGTACATGTACGTGTTAAACGGCGTGTTGGAACGACGGAGACAGGAGCAGAGACAACGGGTTTTGAAACGACTGGGACTTCTTACATTCAAAGAAGAAGAAGGAAAGACTATAAACAGGCTCAGAACTAAAAGTTTTCGACAGTTTGTGGATAAATTACAGTCTGCTCTGTTTGCTAGAAAGAGGGTGTTGCTCTGTCTGTCTGTCTGTCTGTCTGTCTGTCCGTCTGTCTGTCTCTGTCGCCATGTACACACTCACATGCATACAAAGACGATTATGTAACCCGCACGCAACACACATCTGACTCCTTTAACAAACCAGAATATACTTTCAAATTCCTTCCTCGGTTAAGAACGGAAAATGCATGTTTTTTTTTCTTTCCATCTGCTCCTCACTTCTTTTTGGTGCGAGGGGATTTAATATTTTCTTTCTTTTTTTTTTTTTTTTTTTTCTTTCTTTTTTTTTTTTTTTTTTATTTATTTTATTTTTTTTTTTACTATACTTCGCAAAAAGTATATCTAAGTCACACTGACTTCAAACCATTCACGCATTTATCTCGTAGGCCACACAGACGTCCAATGTGCTATATACAAATAAATCATTCTGGGTTCACAGACCCCAATTCTTAGTCATCAAAGTTCTGTATTCGTCCAATGCGGACAGTCATCACATCAAATGATAATTATATAATAAAAAAAAAAAGAATCAAAACTCTCTTGGCAGCAGACATCTCAAATCATCTCAAGAGCAGTGAGGAGCGGCGAGGGTCTACATCTCCGTGCCACCTCCCACGTACAGGGTGCTTGCCCTAGAAGGACAGGCACTCTGTGCACACACATGCACACACATGCATATATACAGTATAGGTCTCTCACCCGAAACTGATGTGAAATAGTACTAAAGTGCATTTATATATATATATATATATAGTTTCCTCATGCAGCTAGTGAAGGTTTTCATATTTATGATATACATTTTTTTTCCGTTTACTTCATCTTCAAAAAAAAACCAAAAAAAACAACAACAAAATTTTCCCCTCTCAATTTCAAATCTTTGCCAAGTCATTACTATAATGATGGAAGAATTGTTAACCTGCACTTGTTTTCCCCCAATACTTAATTGTTCAGCATTATATTGTTTGGTCAATCAGTGGGTGATTGCATCTCTTAGGAGATCCAAGGAAAGGTTGTTCTGCACAATTCTTAGCCGCTGACAATGTTGTTGAACAGCAGAGCTGACCACTCAGACTGTTCCATATCTTTTGATCTCCCTCCCTTGCATCCTTAAATGGATCCTCAAGCATAGGCACAAAGATTGTCCATTACATTTTATACTGTTTGCGTAATATTTTTAGTTTTCAGCAACTTTTTTCCTCTCCACACTTTCGTTTTGTTTAATTCTACTACTTTCACTGGCTGCTTTGGGGGTGCTGTTGGATTCTTTTTCGAACGCTTGGTGGTCGGAACACCACAGAATTATGGATTGTGGTGTGTCTCTATCTGACGCCAAGAGCACAGACACAATCAGCCGTGTCTCCCTGATGAGTCCGATCCAGTGGACGAAAGGCCTCGGAGCAGGCGATACATATAGATCTGTCTTCGAGAGGGATTGCGATAGTTTCCTCATGCAGCTAGTGAAGGGTTTTCATATTTATGATATACATTTTTCCGTTTACTTCATCTTCAAAAAAAAAAAAAAAAATTTTCCCCTCTCAATTTCAAATCTTTGCCAAGTCATTACTATAATGATGGTTCCACATTTTCTCTACCTTGTATATTCTTAGTCTGCCTGTTTCCATTGTTTGGTTGTGGTGCGGTGCGGGCAACGGAAAATTCTACTTGTGAAAAAAAAAAAAAATATATATATATATATCATTTGATTTGTGCAAGTCAGTTTTTGATATATCGAGGCTTCGTGTGTTTTTTTTCAATGTGCGTGACTTGTATAGCTCCCATTATTACCGTTTGCTCTTTTTTGAAATGTAAAGCGCTGTTGAGCATTTTTATGGAATATGCGCTATAGTAATAAACATTATCATTATTATTAACATTATCATTATTACTATTCTTGTTGTTGTTAAGTAAAGTTAGAAATAAATCATTTATATCTTTCTGTCAACTGTTCAACGTTTTCTCATCGTCTGAAATCTGGTCATGCAAAAGGAATGAAACTGAAGATACCTTTCCTTGTTATAAAGTCTTTTTTTTTTTACGTCGCAATAAGCGTTTTAAAGGCGGTGTTGTCGTCTGTGCGGACAAACAAACTGATTTTTGTTGTTGTTGAACGTTTACTTAAAACAAGTTGAAGACAAAATTGTTTTCTGAAATTTAAGAAATCCGACTTAAACTGTTTTTATGACTTTACTGCAGCTTTTATACATATTGCGCCTGAATATTCTGTGGTATCTGGCAAAGGTGACAGAAATGGGATTGAATGGTTAGAAAACAATTTATCAGCTATTGAACGCATATTTCCTAACTTACCTTTGATCACATGTGAAGATTTTAATGCACGCACTTGTGGTCTGCATGACACTGAGAAGTCTGACAATAGACATGTACCACAGCTATAACAGATTAATGAAGTTAAGGAGATCCAAAGACTTTAATTCGAATACAATTGGCTACAGACTTGTAGCAGTGTTGAAAGAGCATTATTTGTACATTGTAAATAGACGGAAAGAAGGCGATATGAAGGGGAAATAACCTGTGTGGCGAACAGGGATATGAGCACTGTGGGCTATTTTATCTGTTCAGCTTCTTTATTTAATCAATTACATTAATAACATGTGTGGCGTAAACAGAAGTGAGTCAGATAATTTCCCTCTGGTTTCTGTATTTGACTTCTTTTTTTTTTTTTTTTTTAAAGAAATATATGATCGAGGAAGAGCATGTTTTACTGAAAAAACAGGGTACGATTTCTTTGTAATGAACAATTCCACTGTCAGTATGCTCAAAGTGTCACAGAAAGGTAATCAGCACTGATAAATTTCATGACTGCATTAGATACAGGGATTAATGCGAGATCAGACTGAATTGTTTCACTTACACAAAAAAGCTGCAAAACCAATGAGGTCAAAGTTCAGAGCCAAGGAACCTAGTACACAACCAAGTGGGATGAAGAATGTGAACAGTCAAAGGAGGATAAATTCAGGACTTTGAATCAATTCCGAAGGACAGGCGAACATTCCTAACTTAATGAGTATATCAATTTGAAAAACAGACTTTCAGGACTTGTGTAAACGCAAGCGAGAATAAGGGAACAATAGAACCGTTAATGAATTGAATACAGTGTGTAATAAGACAAACTCTAAATGTTTTTTGGGGAAAATTGAATCCTTTACTAACCAAACAAATAATGCCATTAGCTCTGTTTCCCAACGACCATGGTTTCAACACTTCAGAGATTTGCTTAATACAGAAACAACCAAACACACTGCATTTCTAATCACCGAACACACTGCATTGTTGATTGAAATGAAGAACACTCTTATTGAACGTAACTCAGAAACTTGTCACGAATGTTTAAACTTTACCATCGATGCTGAAATTTCCGAAACCGAAATTTATTAAGCTATCAAGAGAATGAAACGAGGAACAGCCCCAGGTCCTGATGGCTTGCCTACTAATTTCCTTCCATGCAAAAGATACGTTGGCAACATTTCTGGACAGAAGCGATAATTTTTGCATTACGCAAAAAAGGAAGCCAAAACAATGTCAATAATTACAGAGGCATTTCATTTATAAACGTAATCAACAAACTGTACAGTTCTGTCATGAATACAAGACTCGAATAGTTTTATAATCAAAATAGCAAAATCCCTGAAGCACACGCTGGTTTTCATAGAGAATATTCTACAACAAACAATACATTTACACTTCAATCAATTATATAAAAGCACTTGACAAAACAAGGAGGCCGTCTTTATGCACTGTCTGTTGACTTTTTAAAGGCATTTGACTGTATTCACAGTGAAAACTGCTTTATTTATCGTTATGAAAAGGTGTTCATGAAATAATTGTTAACACTTTATAGGGAATGTACAAGAAAGTTAAAGCAATAGTGTATGTAAGTAATAAGATAACAGAATTTTTTTAATGTCACTGATGTCAAACAGGGGTGTATTTTAAGTCCTCTTTGTTTTGTATGTTTCTGTCCGAACTTCAACAAGATTTAATGTACTGTGGTGCATACGGAGTAAATGCTTTTTCTGATTTACTAAGTTTTTTTTTTTTCATTGATATACGCTGATGGTATTGTTCTAGTATCAATTTCTATCATTGATCTTCAAAAGAAAATATAGTGTTCAGAAAACTATTGCAAAAAATGGGGTCTTTGGGTAAACATGGACAAGACTAAAATAGTCGTCTTCAAAAAATGGCAGCTTCATTAAAAGGCCTGAGAGATGGTATTTTAACGGTCAGGAAATAGAGACGGTGCCTTCATATAATTGTCTTGGTGTCATTTTCTTTTCGACCTTAACTTGGATCAGATATGTTGAAAATTTAGGTGGCAAAGCCCTTCGAGCACTTTCAGGGATTAAAAGGTTACATCTAAAATTTAAAATTCTTCCTGCTAGTTTTATATCCTTATATCCTTGTTGTGAAAATCAAGCCTATCTTGTTATATGGATCAGAATTCTGGGGCTAGAAACAGTATGATACTGTTGAACAGGTACAGGCTAAGGAAACAGTATGATACTGTTGAACAAGTACAGATTAAGTTTTGTAAAATGATCTTAGGGGTTGGAAGCACCGTCAGAAATAAAACAGCATTTGCAGAATGTGCAGATTTCCTATTTTCATACATACAAACATTAATCTCGTGAAATACTGGTGCAGAATTCTATATTTAGCAAACGACAGATATCCCAAACAGTTTGGAAAAAACAAAACTGGGTTACATGAATAAGAACTTTTTTTTTTTTTGTTTTTTTTTTTTTTGCACTTACGGTTAGGGACATGTTTGTGAGATGCAGGATCCTGGCCATGTACAGATATTTATGTCATCACTCAAAACATAACTCCAAGATGTTTATCGTCAAACTTCGCATGACTCTTTGAAAACAGAGCAAGATTTCCTTGTGAACCATCCGGAATTATAAAAGCGGCATGTATTACTGAACTCGATGATGTAAAGCTTAGAAGAGCATTGAGTCTGCTGAAAAGCAACCAACTTGTTCTCGATGGTATCCCTGGTTTCGGCCATTCATCAACCGATGGTACACGTAAGCAATGTAACGAGAACGGCATTGAAGATGTAACACATTTCGTGCTCATATACCCAAGATGTATTTCTTTAAGAACAAAACAGGTCAGTTTCATTTCAGTTTCATCAAGGACGCGTCACTGCGTACGGACTAGTCCATATACGCTACATCATCACATCCTCTAAGTTTTGACACCACACTGCGCATGATTTTAAGCTGATGGATAGATGACTTAACAGCTAAGATGAGAGAATCGAAGAAGAGGGTCTCGGGTTTAGCAGATGTCTGACCCACGCATTAACCCAATGCGCTGGTCAGACCTTCAGCAGGCTACCTCAGACCTGAAACAGGCTATATTCCTCTCTACTATGATCGCTTTCCTTCTCTCAGCAAAAAACACATTTTCTAAATTTTAAGACTTAAAGGAAAGTAAACGTTCAAACTCACTCTTTATATAACACAATCCTTAACATTAAGAGAATATTTCCGATACCTAAATGAAAGATCTTCATAATAGGCTATCTTCAAAATCAGAAGTATCACTTGCTTTAAATTTCTATTGTCTGGCAGCTGTTCTTCCTTCTCCTACTCGTTTTTGGTCCCGGTTGAGCTGACAGGATGGCTTCTTCCGAAAATATAGCAGGCCGACACGAGAGGTCTGTTGGCACGCCATGTTGTCCGCTGTTGGGGCTGCCCTCGGTCGGATGACAACAGCCGTGCTGTCTCAATGCCCGGTGATGTTCCTGGAGGCGAGGTGGTTGTGCTGAAACCGGGCATCCACAGTGACTTCCAGTGTTGTTGGCCATCCCACAACAGGCATGGTGCTGGATACAGTGGTGTTTAATACCAAGATATCACAGAGCGAAAATCTTCCCTCCCACACTTAAAAGAAGATCACCTCTGAACCAGAGAGAGAGAGAGAGAGAGAGAGAGAGAGAGAGAGAGAGAGAGAGAGAGAGAGAGAGAGAGAGAGAGACATACAGACATACATACATACATACATACATACATACAGACAGACAGACAGACAGATAGTTCACACGGACAACATCCCATATCTCCAGATGTCACAACAGAACGAAAGCAGTGGGTATTTGAAAACAAACCACAGGTCAAAATCACAAGTAGATCTCTTCCAACAGGAGTTTAACGCAATCAACTCTTTGCTAAAAAGTATATGAAAAAAGGCTTTCTCTGGAGGGACCCCCTCATCATTCCCCGTCTACCTCATATTGCTCTGTCCCTAGTATGCTCACAACCATGTCTGTAACCACAGAGAGAGCGAGAGAGAGAGAGAGAGAGAGAGAGAGAGAGAGAGAGGGTGCTATAGCTATATCTGCTACTGCTACTTGCCGTCTACAAACATGGCTGCACTCGTTCCGGAGTTCAACCCTCTACTGTCCACCAAAAATATCTGCAGGCTGCTTGTCATACTGGAACAACTCAAAGTCCAGCCGGAACTTCTTCTGAATCTGAAGCAAGAGCTGTTTGGGCACGCTCCGGTAAGCAGCCACCATGTTTGCTCTCTTCAACGCCGCCCATTCCGCAGCTCCTAGCGGCCGGTTCAGGTGAGCTTGTTGCACCCTCTTCACCACATGACTCGCCACCTCTTCCTCCGTTAGCTGCGAAATCTCCCGCTCCAAGAGAACTGCCGGGAACGCATCTTCTGCTGGGATGTAGCCATTGAGTTGGAAAGCCCTCCATAGTCTTCGAGCCACGCCAAGGCGGTCCAGGCAGGACTCGAATTTTTCCCTTTGTGCTTTCAAAACTTTGTATTGATATTTTGTCAGCTGCTCCAGCTCGTCCAGAACGTGATGAGAATGGGTCAGGTGCAGCTGCAGTTTGTTGCTTAGGCCTGAGAGACAGACAGAGGATTGTTCAAAGATCTCAGATTAAACAGAGACAGGCAGATGAGCACACGCAGACAAAAGCAGACAGACCGACACAGAGGAGACAGAAACAGAGGCAGCTGTACTGAAACAGCCCCAAATACAGAAATAAGGAAAGCAAAACGTGACTCGTACGTTCTAAACAATACACATCCACGGGGGCAACAGTTTGACACTCAACAGGCCATGATACTGACTGATTCCATGAACCTACTTCAAAAAGTGGAGACTTTGGCATTAAGTAATACACAACCATCATTGGGGAGACTCACATGGATGCACAGGCCCTGAACATGCTGGAGTTAAAGGAAATGAGAGAACAAACACACTGGCAGGAAAGGCAACAAGAAGAACCGGGTTACAGCTTGGTCGATCTGACAGGATAAGAAATCTAAACAATCATCTAAACAAACAAGAGCAAGCCATTATACCATCACTATTATCATCATACCATTTGACAATTTTTTTTTAAAACATCTGTTCTACTATCCTATAACCCCTATCCTTTCTTCCCCTCTGTGTTTAGCCACTGTCAATACTACAGCTACTATCGGCATATTATCACCAAAGTGGTAGTATTCCTCTTCTTATTACTTAGACATTTTCATCACTATATCACCATCATCACTATTGTTACTATTGTTATCATTGTTATTGTTGTCATCGTTATTATGTTAGCTCCCATGGTCTCCTTCACAGTGGCGTCGTTTTTATTCAACACCCATTTTGTGACGAATATGAGAAGATAAGTGATTGCACGTCCTTTGTTTTCATTCTCCCGAGTGTCGTTTATTTCACTTGAAGAAGACGTGAGACATCGAAACGCATCACGTTTTGTCCTGTGATCTGTCTGTTCGTATTGTCTTGTGGAACCAGTAACATTTCTTTTCAAAATTTGCTTCAGTTTCCACCGTCAGTCACGTCACTTTGAAATCAACTGGAATTTTGGCTTGTTCAGATACACCCGAAAAAAAAAAAAAGGTCAGTCCTCTTAATAGCCGCAAACTATTCTCAGCACCATCCCGGTTAAAATATGTACAGAGAGAACAACAGCATCTCCATCAAACCCATGGTGGGCTCCTGCCTGTGCATGCTGACCTGTTCCATTCCATCCTCCTGTCTGCAGGTGGTGCTTCAGCCTCACAGCAATCTGGACAAGAGAGTTCAGGCTGTGGTAGCGAGCTAATAGCGCCAGATGCTAACATCAGAGGCACTGACCTACTGATCGAATCCCAATCAGCAAATGCGGCAGGCCACCATGCAACACATCCGACTACTTGGATGCAAGCTGGTTTCAGTTAAGAAAAGACAGCTACTTTAGTAGGGCGATGGAACAAAATCCAGTCGCTATGCTAAAACAACCCTCGATACTGTCAAAGGACTGTGCGCAACGCGAAGACAGAAGGGGAAATGACAAGGAGTTGTGAAAGAAGAGGAAAGCAATAATGGGACAGGAGTATCTTGAGGTGAAATCTGGATCGCCTGCTGTGAACATCATTATCATCAGCATTATCATCAAATTCCCCATCAGCTTTGTCATCATGATATGGGTGATAACAACAATAAATTGTATCCTCCTCCTCCTCATTCCCTTTATCATCATGATACGGTTGATAACAACAACAAAAATTGCGTCACTAGTATCGCCTTTCCAAGAGGCTAGGACAGAATGTTAGTGCGATGGGTCTCTCTCAAGCAGCTTGCAGGGTCAAGGAATAAATCAGTGATAACTTTGAATCTTCATCGAGTGTTCATAGTAAACTCCCTTTAGAGGACAGTGATGGGCGTTGGGTCGCTTCTGCACAGCTCTGTAGGTCATTGGAAAGGCCCTAGGTTAGAGGACAGTGATGGACGTTAGGTCAGCTTCTGCACAGCTCTGTCAGGTGTTCATTGGAAAGGCCCTAGGTTAGAGGACAGTGATGGGCGTTGGGTCAGCTTCTCGCACAGCTCTGAGTCAGGAATGACGGACATTGGGAAGGCTCGAGGTAAGAGGACAGTGATGGTCAGGCTCTATACAGCTCTATGTCAGTGATGACGTTCATTGGGAAGGCCCTAGGTAAGGTCAGTGATGGACGTTGGGTCAGGTTCTATACAGCTCTGTGTCAAATGTTCATTGGGAAGGCCCTAGGTAAGGTGACAGTGATGGACGTTGGGTCAGGTTCTATACAGCTCTGTGTCAAATGTTCATTGGGAAGGCCCTAAGTAAGGTGACAGTGATGGACGTTGGGTCAGGTTCTATACATCTCTGTGTCAAATGTTCATTGGGAAGGCCCTAAGTAAGGTGACAGTGATGGACGTTGGGTCCGGTTCTATACAGCTCTGTGTCAAATGTTCATTGGGAAGGCCCTAAGTAAGGTGACAGCGATGGACGTGGGGTCAGGTTCTATACAGCTCTGAGTCAATGATGACGTTCATCAGGAAGGCTTAGGGTAAGGCGACAGTGATGAACGATGAGTCAGGTTCTGTAAAGGTCTGTGTCTTCAGTCATTGGAGACAGGATGCTGCACCCAGTCCATGCTGCCCACTCAGGGTTCCTTCACTCTGCGCCTTCTGCCTCATCCCCTCCACGGTGCCCTGTGGTGCTCTTAGACGGAAAGTCATGGCCAGATGTGTATGTCCACCTTTCTGCTGTTCTCTTCAGAATGGTCTTGAACAGGAGTCATGGCGAAATATATGTCGACCCTTCACTGTACCCTGTAGAATGGTCACTGTCAGGGAGTCATGGCCAGATACATGCACACCATCCAGTGTACCGAGTAAAGTGATCTTGGATATGATCACGGTGATATAGATGTCCATCTTCAATATACCGTCTAGAATAATCCTGGACAGCGAGGAATAGTGTAATACATGTCCGCCCTCCATTGTAACCCGTAGAACAATCTTGGATATGTGTCATGGTGGCTACATCTGCGCCCACCGCTGTCTCCTGTAGGCTGGATTTGGACACAAAGTTGTGGTGAAATACATGTCCACCCTCCATTGTACCTTGTAGGCTGGATCTGGACACGAAGTCGTGATGAGATACTTGTCCATCATCCACTGCATCTTGTAGAAAGGCCTCGAACTGACAGTCATATTGAGGTGAGTGCCCATCTTCCACTTAACCCTTTGACATGGTCCTGGTCAGGGAGTCATAGCGAGTTACATGTCCATCCACACTGTACAACTGTAGGATGGTCTTATAGAGGAAAATCCTATAATCTACCCTGTAGAATCAAATTGATCCGGGAGTCACCTCAATATACATGCCCATCCTGTACCCTGCAGAATGGTCTTACACAGAATAGCCGGAAAGAAAAGTTGGCTTTCCACTGCTCCCTGCAGAATGGTTTTGGACAAGGAGCCATTGCAAATTACAAGTCTGTCCTCCACTGTAGCTCGCAGAATAGTCCTGGACAAGCAGTTACGGTGTTCACCTTCCACTGTACCCTGTAGAATGGCCTTGGACAGGGTTATATGTCTACCTTTCGTCATAGTGGGTCTTGTACATGTCTACCTTTCGCTGTATCTTGTCATAGTGGGACATGGACTATCTTTCGCTGATCTTGTAGAATGGTCTTGGACAGGGAGTCATAGTGGGTTACATGACTATCTTTCGCTGTATCTTGTAGAAGATCTTGGACAGGGAGTTCTGGAGAACTATCTGTCCAACCTCCACTGTACGTTTGCCTTGTAGAATGATTTTGGACAGGGAATAATGGAGAGATACATGCCCGCCCCCTACTGTACCATGTAAAGTTGTCTTGGTCAGGGAATCATGGTGACATACATATCCACCCTCATGGACATGGCAAAATGAATGTCAGCCCCCACTCCACCCTGTGAAATTGTCCTAAACAAGAAGTTTTGGCAAAATCCATTTGTGTCCTTTCCTGTAGCCTATTAAATGGCTTTGCTCTCTCTCTCTCTCCTCTCTCTCTCTCTCTCTCTCTCTCTCTCTCTCTCTCTCTCTCTCTCTTGTCACTCACCTACAGTATTCAAGATATAAACAGTATCACGGCTAAAGGTCTCCATCTTCCCCACAAACTGAGGCTGGTACACACATGGATTACATACGCCATGTACAGGTGACCAGTGTGCATTATTGTTGATCCCAGCAAAACGAAGAAACTCGGCGAATGTGATGTCATCTGCACACTGAAAGTTGGTGGGCAAGACAAAAAGGTGTGTTAGCTCACCATTGCCTCTAATTCAATTCATTTATTATATCACCAAAGACTCTGAATCAAGGCTGACTAGAAAAGGGCATGCTGGCTGTCCATTCACTTCAATCCATTCTGTTTTCAAAATATAGAACCAATGACTGAAGACGGCGAACGTAATTATTGAAACGTTGGAACTGACACCACTGAGAACACAAGCCAAAAAAAAAAAAAAAAAAAAAAAAAAAAAAAAAAAAAAAACGAGAAGGACGAGGTCTCAAGTGCTTTTCAATCCTTGGGTCTTTTTCACATAGTGCACAATATAGAAAGATGAGAGAAAAACATTACGTGACAACACTTAACAATACATAGAAAATGAGAAAGAAAGAAATATGCCACACGACGGTCTCCAGGCACACATTCACATGCACACAATGACAATCAGGTGTCCCACACGCATCAACACATTTGACTCCTTTCTTTCAATACAGCAGAGCAGGATACGCTTTTAAATATCTCCCCTGGTACAATATTTTTTTGTTCCTTCTATTCGTGCCTCACTTCTTTTGGCGCCGGGGACGGCGGTGGTGGGGAGGGGGGGGGGGGGGGGTAATCGTTTACCTTTTTTCTTTTCACAGTATGTTATTCAACAAGACGTCACAACCATCATAATTTTCCCCCCTTTTATACAAAGCGTTTACACTCTTCTTGCAGAAACATATGTAGGTCAGACTGACCTCAACTCAGTCGCTCATTTTACAAAGTTCTTTTCAGGTCACACAGACGACCAACTTGCCTCACATAAACACCAATCCCATCTCTGGGTTCACAGAGCCCAATTCTCTAAAAAAACAAAAAAAACATTTCAGTGGGAAAAAACTCTTCTTTCCTTTCAATCACCTAAATGATACATTCTTTCCGGGAGGAAATCTTTCAATTACAAAAAGTAGACATACTCTCCAAGAGGCCAACCCTTCAATTACAATATATTATATATATATATATATATATATATATATATATATATATATATATATATATATATATATATAAGGCTCTCTCGTTGTCCTGAGCTCCGGTGGCGTGCGTCTGTGTGTGCTTGCGTGCTTGCGCGTTCGCGCTCACTCGCTCGCATTCTGGCGCGCGCGTGGGCGCCTGGGTGGCATCCACTCACATGCCGGTGTGCTCGCCCGCGCGCGCGCGCTTGCGCGCGCGCGCTTGCGCGCACGCGCGCACGCATGCTCTTATTTACTAGTTGTTTTCGGACTGGTTCTTATTCTGATGAAATGCCCTTCAAATATAATCATCTTTTCCCTTACAGCCCACCATACCTTCTCCCCTCTCCCACCTCCTCAATCCGCGGTCCACCATTACCTTTGTGTATTTTCTTTTATGCATAACCAGTATTTAGGCTCCTTTGGATTTTACATTTGGTTTCGCCTTTTTATGCCTGTCAGTTTACAACTGGGAACAATTTTTATCTTATAGGTGTAACTGTTTATAAAAAAAAAAGAACTGTACTGTATAATGATCTTAAAGTAGCCTTCACTCTCCCCTTCCTTTTCACCCCTTTCTGATTTTCTCCCAATCTCCCCCCTCCCCCTATACCCCCTCTCCCCTGCCCTCCTCGATATACATTTTTTTGAAAAACCCTACAGTAAACAATACACTTCTGTTGGCACTCCACTGTGCCAACCCCCCCCCCCCCCCCCCCCATTTCCCCTTCTTTATACACGTTTACTCTTATGCATAGCCAGTCTTAGGTCTCCAGCTGACTTTTGAATACTGGCCCTGCCTTCTTAAGCCCCCAGTTCCTCTCCCCTCCCCCTTCCCTCCTACCCCCTCCCCCTCCTTCGTTTCCTCTCATCATCTAGTCTACTCAACCCACCTCCCCCCTTTCCCTCTCTATCAGATTCTTGCAGTCTGTGAAGATCTTGCCATTACCATTCTGGCTAGCCCCCCATCCCCCCCCCCCATTCATCTCCCCCCCACTCCCCCACTCCCCCCCCCCCCACCTTTCTTCTTTTTTTTCTATTTTATTATTTTTTTTCTTCTCTGCCCCTTTCCCCTTTCTCCACTTTCTCCTCCCCTCCCCACCTTATTCGGTGATATACATGTGTGTGTGTGTGGTGTGTGTGTGTGTGGGTGTGTGTGTGCATGCATGCGAGTGTGCGTGTGTGTGTATATGTATTGTGTGTATGTGTGGTGTGTATGTATGTATGTATGTATATATATGTAAACGTATGTATGTGTGTGTGTGTGTGTGTGTGTGTGTATGTGTGTGTGTGTGTGTGTGTGTGTGTGTATACGTTCTGTTGTGTGTGTATGGGTGGGCATATAGGTATGTGTGTGTGTGTATGAGTGTGTATACTTCTGTGTGTGTGTATGGGAGGGGGGAGGTTGTGTGCGTGCGTACGAGTGTGTGTGTGTGTGTGTGTGTGTGTGTGTGTGCGAGAGAGTTTATTGGTCTGTGTATCTGTGTATGTGTGTGAGTGTGGTTGGGGGGCCTATTGGTGTGAATAATGTCCTGCATGCGGCAGTTGTTGACTTCTTTTTATCTGATTTTACCTGGTTTACCTGAATAGGAGTTCACCATCAACGGTATGTCCTTTTACTTGATGTGAGGCTTTTATCATTGTACCTTGGCCTGACGAAGCTGTTAACAGCGAAAATTTGTTTAAAAATACAAGTCTGAGACATGAACCGACTGTTGTTTTTATTATTGTACACACACACACACACACACACACACACACACACACACACACACACACACATATATATATATATATATATATATATATATATAATGCTGAACATTAAGTAGTGGGGGGAAAACAAGTGCAGGTTAACAATTCTTCCATCATTATAGTAATGATTTGGCAAAGATTTGAAATTGAGAGGAAAAAAAATGAAGTAAATGGGAAAATGTATATCATAAATATGAAAAACCCTCACTAGCTGCATGAGAAAACTATCGCAATCCCTCTCGAAGACAGATCTATATATATCGCCTGCTCCGAGGCCTTTCGTCCGCTGGATCGGACTCATCAGGGAGACACGGCTGATTGTGTCTGTGCTCTTGGCGTCAGATAGAGACACACACCACAGTCTATAATTCTGTGGTGTTCCGACCGCCAAGGGTATATATATATATATATATATATATATATATATATATATATATATATATATATATATATATATATATGCGCACCACCACCCACCCTCACACACACACACACACACAACACACACACACACACACACACACACGAACGCACGCACCTTCGTCTTATCCACTGCGTTGAAGGTCCGCGAAGAGTTCTCGTTTTGGGTCAGCTGTCTCTCCAGCTCCGACTGCTTTCTCAAAGTGATGGCTTCTTGGGCCGGCAGTCTGTTGCGCAGCAGGTTCACTATTTTCAGACCGTGGCTCATCCAGAAATCAGGCAGTACGAATTTGTCGATGTACCTGGAGTATAAAACAGGATGGGTATGCCAGCCCAATATGTGATACTTGTCCAACTACCTGTAGCATGAAACAAGATGGGTATGCTAGCACAGTATGGATTTCTCTGTTTTCGCGGGCCATCGAAAGAGAGAGAGAGAGAGAGAGAGAGACGAGAGAGAGAGAGAGAGAGAGAGAGAGAGAGAGAGAGACTCCCAAACTCAAAAAGTCGAAATTTTATTTAGATGAAGGCCTGGGTCCCTTACTGTTGGAGGATGTACACTTAACCAAACAAGGGAAAAGAATCCAGTGACCTATACAAATCAATGACTACTTAGTTACTTATGCCCATTGCTCTTGCCGGAGCATCAGCCATCAACAACTGCCCGCCAACGACCACGGTCCTAGGCAATCTTTTCTAATTTGCCCCAGCTGTAACCCATCTGCCTTATGTCCACTTCCAGGTCCCGCCTCCAGGTGTTTCTCAGTCTTCCTCGCTTCCTTTTGCCTTGGGGGGATTCCAGGTCAGGGCTTTTCTGGTGGTGTTGTCCGGGGGCTTTCGGAGCGTGTGTCCTATCCACCGCCATCTTCTTTTGCGGATGTCTTGCTCCTCTGGCAGTTGGTTACTTCTTTTCCACAGCTCTCTATTGCTGATTATTTCTGGCAGGTGGATGTGGAGGATCTTTCGCAGGCAGCTGTTAACGAACGTCTGCAGTTTTTGAATGTTTTTTTTTTTTGTTTTTGTTTTGTGGTTTGCCAGGTCTCTGATCCATATAAGAGGACAAATTTGACGTTTAAATTGAAGAGGCGGATTTTCATCCTGGTGGTGATTAGTCGAGATTTCCAGATTTCCGCCTGGTAGTCTCTTTAGACCTAGCAGCCGGCCCCACGCCCGGATAAAGGAGAGGGGTTGGGCGTGAGGCTAGCAACCTCACCCTGTAAAAACAACTGCCTGCTACAGAAACATCAACAATTGCCAAAGAACAAATCAATGAAGCAATCAGCAAAATATAATATACATAAATAAAATCACTTTCTACGAATTTGCAATTTTCAGGCCTATAAATACACACATTGCTTTTTTCTGTAGTCTCATGCTTTGTCAACATAAGCAAAGTTAATCTAAAATTGCATGGAACCTTGTAACATTTTGGTTGAATGAATTTTACTCTGAGACCACTCAGGGCAGGGCAACAAAATCTTCATTACCGATGTTGCATGGATGGCAGGTACGCATAATTCATTTCTGACACTATATCTAATACAATAATAAGCAATATAGACAAACCAAATCAAAACTTGGTCAGTTCACACTTGTTCATCTTAAACTCAGTGTACAGTTCTCTAAAATGAGTAGTTTTGAACATCTGGTAATGTGCAAATCTGTCACTAGTATATGTGTGAAAGAAAGAAAGCGGTTATTCTCATACTTAACATTTCATACAAATAAGACTGCAATTTATATATATGCCAGTCCTGCCATCTAAAATAAGACATTCTTTGTTTAGAATATTTAAAAAAGGATATATTTTTGACACCCTGGTTATTCCATACAAAAAACAACCCATAAGAATTTAGTTAGCGACAATCATTCGTAGCGTATGAATCCAGTGAAAGAACATTTTGTATGTTTTCAAGGGCAGCCTGTCATCATCCATTTTGTCAAATTTAGCCAGTACTTAACATATTTCAGTACGATTCGAGGAAACTTGGATATTTGCCCAGCTCATCACATACAAGATCGTTCAGCGTTCGACTGTCCACATTAAGAAAACGTTTCAATGGAAACAAATATACTTTTTCTAATTCTGCAGGTTTTTTAAAGCCCAAACACCCTGCTCCATGGTCCAGTATTGGCTGAATCTGAGGTCAAATAGTTTGCCACAGGCACTAAAAGCATTGCAGTCTTATTTGTATGAAATGTTTAAGTATGAGATTAACCGCTTTCTTTCATTTATTAGCTATACTTTGGTATGCAAAACTAAAACTAAGTCTTGTTGAGAAAGAAACTCCAAGATACTTGTCCGCATTTACTATCTAAATTTTCTTATTTCCATACATACTTATCTCACTTGCCGACAAATACCTACCTTCTCTCCATATTTACTTTAGTTTTAATTTACTTGCAACATATCTAAGTTATTTCAATGCCTTTGTAAACCAATTACGTTATAGACAATAGAGTAATGTAATCTAGAAAAGCAGTATCAATAGTTCCATGAAGTCAAACGAAACTCTGTGAAGACCGCGTTAATTATTTCAAAAGCTAGTTCACTGATAAAAAGTGAAAAACAAAACAGGACTACAAACATCATCTTGCTTAACTCCACGTGTATAATTCAATGCATCAGACAATGTTGCCCCAGACTTTACTCTGCCTTTACTACGTCGTACATGCTTTTAACACAACGATGCAACTTAATCTTTATTCTGTTCTCAATCAGAACTGACCGTAGCAACTTTCTAGAAATAGAATCAAATGCCTTTTCAAAATCCACAAAAGCAACATACACACTTAGTGTATCAGGGTGAATTGATTTTGGATTGCAGCAAACAAAGTAAAGATATAGTCAGTTCGTGAATATCCCTTCTTAAATCCTGCTTGGTGTTCGCCTGTAATATCGATCTGGCTGATCCATTCTTGTGACCCGTTCTTAATAATTGAAGTACATAATTTGCTACAAATGTCAACAAGAGGATATCTCGACAAGTATTAAACTTACTCTTTAGATATTGGCCTGTCCAGCACATTGTCATCATGGTCTTCAAACGAACCTGTTTTCGTTAGAAAAAAAAATTACTAGTATCCCTCCTATTCTCTTTTACGTTTTTATTCTCGCCACTGTTTATCACTATTATTGCCATTGTTACCATTATTGTCATGGTCATCATTTCTATTTCAACTCACATGATCCCCTCCTTAACGGCCTCTTTCATCCAATAGTCATTTTGCGCCAAATATGTGAAGATAAGTGGTTTCTCGTTCTTCGTTTTCCCCCTGTCCTAAATGTTTGTTTTTGCCTGGAGAAGGCCCAAGAGGTCGAAATGCATTGAGTTCTGCGTTGTAATCTGTCTGTCTGTACCCTGTGACGGAACTTACAGTTTCTTTTCAAATTTTGCATCATTCTCTGCCCTCAGTCACCTCGTTTTGAACCTGTTTTCACTTATCTCTTCTTCGTGTCTTTTTTTTTTTCCCAAAACAGTTTTGAAGTAAACGAACCATTCATTTACAGATATATATTTATAGGCTGGGATTTTTTTTTTCAAAAACTTGTGCATTGTGTACTTGAAACTTTTATTCCGAAACAGTTTTGAAGTACACAAACCATTCATTTACCAATGTGTCATTTGGAGGCTGAGATTTTCTTTTCGAAAACTTGTGCATTGTGTACCATAAGTCCTTTTGTCTTTTGACAAAATTGACCAATTCATTTACTAACGAATTGCGATCTTCGGTTTCCTTTTTTATAAAAAGTTTTTTATGATCACGTCTTGTAATGCAAAGTTGTTTTCTAATCATTTTATGTAATTTTGTTCTAGACATTCTCAGCAGTCTCCGTATTCCACGTCTTGCCCATGTACATTCATGATCGAATCAATCTTTCTCTTTGACTTTTTATGTACCAGAATTCTCTCTCTCTCTCTCTTTTGTTTTTGATCTGATTAAATATGTCCAGAGATTTATTCGCATCTCTGTACATAGGAGCTTCTGCCTTATATAGTTTCTGCTGCACATGATATGAGCTCATAGACATATTGAAATGTTGTACATATACACCTTTCCAATAATATTTTGTCAAAATTGAACCCTTTCTTCATTAGGTCTGCTTTTGATATGTTCGTTTCTGTTTGCTGTCGAATGCACAATAGAACGGGTAAGTGATCAGATCTGATTCTTTCGGGGACTTTAAATGTTAAACGGTCATTCAAAAATTAAACAAGTCTCCAGATGATAGAAACTAATATTGACACCGCTTTCCAAGTAAAAAAAAAAATGCAATACATACACCATTGCAAATATACGAGCCAAACATAGTGCACATGTTAAGTTTTTTTTTTTTTTTCTCGCCGATATGAATTCAACACAGTGTCTTTGGAAAACTCCACATTTTACTGTTCACAATGTTAGCGTAGTTTATGTGAGGTTCGCAATCATGTAAAATTTCAAGGAAAATACCAGACGTTCTTGCATTTATATCACCACATAACGATAAATCAATATCATATATATATACGATTATTTCTCCGTGAAAAACCCCTCCAACATATCTATTCCGTTATCGTAGCCATGCAATGAATAACGGGGCATTTTCATGGGGAACATAAGAACATAGATGCAGGACATTTTCATTAATCCAAAAAAATCTTTTCCAAAATAAATGATATACAATATTTGTTTCACAATCAAGCAGATAGGCAAAGGGAGAAGCGATTTACAAACCAAGACAATTATACCCCCCAAAAACACCTCCCTTTTTGCCAATCTTACTGCAGGTTTGAAAAAAAAAAAATGATCTTTCAGAAATGCTAGTCTAACATTTTTTTTTCTTTTTACAAACGTTTCCATTAAAGATACAAAATCGAAGGATGTGACAAAGTTGATAAAAATCTGCATAATTCATTTTCAAGAACAGACCTCACACATTCCAATGTAGAAATGATACAGTATCAACCAGAGTGTCTATATTTTCAGAAGATTCACTCAAAGAACTATTTCCTTCCAAGTCACTCGTGTAATGTTCATCACCTGTTCGCTCATAATAATGTAGACTGACATCATTGTCATTTGTTTCCTCACCATGGTTTTACAAAGTTCATACGTTCCAAAATATTCAGTTCACATGAATCATGTAAGAAAAGAAAAATGAGAAGTTCGTTTGACAAAATGAATAATCATTGACACTGCATCCAGAATCTGATATATATGTATAGCGACCGTCAAGGTCGCCTTTTGACATCCCATTAAGAATACACAAATCTACAGCCGTGCATGCATTCAATAACAATTTACCATAATGATTCACAACACAGTCTACAGAACGCCGATTAATACTGAGAGACTGGCTATAACATTGGTCATGAGGAATGTTATACCTAGAAAGGAAAGATCTTGAGAAATATTGGAGGTTTACTATATTCAAATCGCCGCTCAAAATGACGTAAACATCTGTTCTTAACAGACAATCAGTTAAACACTCTTCAAGCTCGGATATTCTAGTGTGAAAGGCATAAAAGGGGGGAAAATTCTGGTGGAACATATCCACATCCTTCCCCATCCCAAACAACTTTTCATCAATCAGAAAAGCACAGATATTTGGATGAGACAGATCAATTGATTTGACAAAGGCAACTATTCGTTTTCAATTAAACGTAATGCCCAGGGCTCCCGATCTTCTCCCTTGTTTTGATAATTTAACGGCAGATTTATGAAATATTTTGTATCCAACAAAGATAACTAGACCACACTCTTCCAAAACTATTTCTACCAGACACACAAAATCAAAACCGATAATAAAGTGAATGAAATCGGAATCATCATTCTTTGACAAAAGACCATTCACATTCCACAATAAAAAAAAGAAAACAATTTCTTTATATTTAGAGAAGCCGTGCGTGTTTCGATCAGCTTGGCTATCCTGACACAGGGAGCACAACTCACCAGTGACACCGTCACCCGTTACAGACATTGCAACCGGCGCCTGCTCTTTGCGACTCCCTTTTTTCACACCGACCGATGCACGGCGCATTTTTTGTCTGATGGCCGGCCCTGCCGACTGTCTGGATTCACACAGACCACCATGTTCACCCGAATAACATTTCTTACCATCGACGATCACGTGATCAAATATCATGGCGGCTCGTTGCCCCTCAGATCGTGCCTTCTTCAAGTAGGGGGGAAAGTCGACGCCCGATTTCTCTTACATGGTAAGAAAAATCTTCTCCAACGAAAATGTTGGTTCCTTTCAACTTCCTTTATGCTTTAATACCGCTAAGTTTATCTTGATGAAAAAAGAAACAAACAAGTGCCTCGGGCTTGGCATTCAGTCTAGATATGGACTCGCTCAATTCCAATATCACGATCCAGTTTTAATTCACGAGTTACAGCATGCTGCAGTTTACTTTCTGATTGTTCATTCGTTTCATGACGATCCCTTGGAATGCCATAAAAGAGCGGGTTATTTTGTTGTGATCTGCATTCCAAATCGTCGGCCCTTTTCTCCAGCTGGTCCACCTTAGCCATCTGTTCAGAATTCTGCTGAGCAAGATCAGCGTTTTCTTTCTAAGGACCTCCACCTCCTCCTCCCGTAAATCCTTTACAGCACTATGCAATGCAGCGTAGCACACTGCGCACTGAGTCCCCTTATGCTCTTCTCCATTTCGTTGAATGTGCAGTTCCTTTCCTTGAAAGAACAGTTCATCGAGGTTGACATACCCAAAGGTCTGCATTCGATGGCTGTTGTGGAGAAGAGGGGCTCGTCTGTCCGTCGTCCGCTGAATCGCCAGCCTTGTCCACGCTGCACACGTCATGCTGCACTGACCAGCCGGGTCCGCTTCAAGCCGTCCGCCCTGCTGGGTCCCGGTTTCTGCTCCACCTCGCCGCAGCGCAACAAAAGTCCGCCTCCCAAAATCAGCGTGAGGAGCAAGCCAAGGGCTACACCGTCTGTACGAGTTCTCGGTGTCGGCATGGCGATGTCCAAGGCTGTCCTCTCCCAGGCTCGCTTCAACATGAAGCCGTGTCAACGTGGACAAAGGTGCCTCAGATCGACCCGATGGCCAGTGGTGCCGATGGCATGATGATAGACGACAGTGCTTGCAGAACTTCAGGGTTCTTCAGAGCGTAGGTCCGGTACACAGTTAAACAAAATGACAGAGCTGCTGTACTAACAAAAGCGCAGATCACTACCCCGGGAGAGAGAGAGAGAGAGAAAGAGAGAGAGAGAGAGAGAGCGAGAGCGTGAGTGTCTGCGCGCGCCTGCTTTTTTGTGTGTGTGTGTGTGTGTGTGTGTGTGTGTGTGTGTGTGTGTGTGTGTGTGTGTGTGTTTGACTATTTGAGGGAAACAAAAGTTCTGAAGATGACATATTTCAGTAACAACCACAACAGTAGCAGCAGGAACAAGAACAAGAAGAAGAAGAAGAAGAAAAATAAGAAGAACAACAACATTAACCACACACACACACACACACACACACACACGCACGCGCGCGCGCGCGCGCGCGCGCGCACGCACGCGCACGCACGCACGCACGCTCACACACACACGCACGCGCGCGCGCGCGCGCTCACACACCAACGTCTATTGACTTTACCATTTTACGCACTTGCATTGCTTCAGTAATACACACTTACCAGTGTCCATATGTTTACAGCACAAAGCAGGGGGTTGTGAGGGATTCAAAGCCTTCAATTGACTTGAGTTTGATAATTCATGTATGCCATTGGTAAGGCTCAGTATGAGCTTGCCCCAGTCTCTAAGAGTCTTCTCAGTGCTGGCCTTGAAATTATTCAATATTGGTTGGTGACGTTTCTTGCTCTTCTTTTAAGTCTGGATGCGCGGCCGCTCTCTGCCTTGGTGAAAGAGGGTCTATGGTATAGTTGCTTTGCTCTTGTTTGTTGAGTGATCCTGAAGATTTCCTGTCACATCAGATCAGCCAAGTTGTAATCCGATTCCCATCGTCACTTTGCCTGCCATTGTGTCTGCTCTCTCGTTTCCTTTACTGCACATGACTTCATGCCACGCAGGGCTTCCCACCCCACTTTCCACTTTTTTGAAGTAGGTGCATGCAGTCAGTCAGTATTATGGCTTGTTGAGTTCTTAGCTGGTCTGTGGATGAGAGCCTGTGGAATGCTTGTGTTACTTTTCTTCTGTCTCCATTGTTAAGACTTGACGTTGTTAAACTGTACGCACCGTTGTCTTCCTAGATAGTTCGGCTATTTTGTGCCACTGTGTATCCCCAGCCTGACTTAGCTTCGGTGATGGAACCTTTAGTGTATGTAACAATATGTCCTTTTGTGCCAGTGTTTTAATATCTGTATTAGAATTTCTGCGTTAGATTTGCCTTCGGACGATTCTCGACAGTCTCTTTCAAGTTCTGAAACGATGGCAGTTTGGTAGGGTGTTTTGAAGTGGTTTGGATATTTTTACAGCATATTATGATGATATACATGCTCCTTATATGACAACAAACGGTAGCACTACTATTTGTACGACTCTGTACTGTGACAGTCAGTGACAGCAAGTGATTATCCTACTACTACTGCTACTGCTACTGATGCTGCTGCTGTTACTACTACTACTACTACTACCACCCACCACCACCCACCACCACCACTCTGCCTCTCCTATTTCTCTTCTCTGACAGTCAGTGCCGGCAGATGATTATCTGTACTCACGCACTCCACAGACGGCTCCAAGGATCCCGGCTGAAGAGGACCCTGCGCGCAGTGGAGAGGCGTTGCCAGTCTTCCGGTTTCCCTACGTGCATTCTGCTGCCCTGACCTGCGCTGTGGGTGTGCACAAAGCGGCGGTTTACGTCCATGGGGGAGCTGGCCTGTCGCTCGGCCTGCCTGCTCCCCGTCTTGTTGAAGAGGAAGAAGAAGACCCGCTTCCAGAACGTGACCCCCACCTGCACAGTGCACGTGCATCTTGTCTCTCTCCCCGTGGACAGCGTCGGGAACTGAGGTTTCTCACTGTGTCACTAAGACCTCTGGACACTGTTCGCTCTCGCCTGGTCAGTTGTCGTCGTCATCAGTATGATCATCATTATCACCATCGTATCCGTCATCGTCGGAGTAGAAGTCGTGATAGTAGTTGTCAGCACTTTTGAGGTATGTAACCTGCTCAACGGATTCATCTTTAAGATGTAGGGGAGGGAACTTAATCGTGAGATTTTGGATTTTTTTGCCTGGTTGTGATAAGCATGGATTTATTTATCTTATTTTTTTTTATTTATTTATTTTTTTAGGGTGAAGCGATATGTGATTGAGTTCAGTCCATTTTTACAAGATCACTCACACTTTTTTGTAAAATTTGTGCAAGACCATTGACATCAGATGATTTGTGTGTGCAATATCCCCACCACCCCACCCGTGGTGAGAGAGAGAGAGAGAGAGAGAGAGAGAGAGAGAGAGAGAGAGAGAGAGAGAGAGAGAGAGAGAGAGAGAGATCGGGAAGTCCTTCTCTCTCTACCCCTACCCCCTACCTTGGGCACCCCACAAACACTGAAATTGGCCGGGGGGTAGATGTAAGGGTCCCTAACTGTACCCGGCACCTGACTGCCAGTCCCCTCCTCCCAGATCCGGCAGACTGTCTGGTACACCTTCCTCCTCTCTTCAAACACCTTACCCAGGTCCTCAGAACCCTCCGCTGGAGCGGCCTGGAAGAACGTCTCAATTTTCTGGAAAACGACCGGCAATAATGTCGGGGATGAGAGAGAGAGAGAGAGAGAGAGAGAGAGAGAGAGAGAGAGAGAGAGAGAGAGAGAGAGAGAGAGAGAGAGAGCATCGTCGACATCGTCATCCTCAACATCACCGTTATGGTCAACAAGCTTCTGTCGTTGTCATCCTCAAACAAAATCATCATCAAAACATTCATTGTATTGTCGTGGCTGTTGTTATTGTGGTTATTGTGACTATTATTGAGGTTATTGTCCTCATCATCCTAAGTGACATCAAATCAAGTTCTGTAATGCTGGTCCTCATTCATGCGGAACAGAAGGATCCATCGACCAAAATTTCTTCCACTCAACGCGCTTGTGATTGGACATCAAGTCAAATAAATCTGTGTTGAGTCTAATACCCCCCCCCCCCCCCCCCCCCTTATGTTCAAAGAAACGCCGCCTTTCGTCTTGTACAAATTTACTTTAACCCCAGACTCGTGTCACATGTAAGTCAACATCTCCTGGTAATTCAACATAGATTTTTTAACCATTCCGTTTTTTAGATTTTCCACACATATTTCAGATCTTTTACATTTTCTGTAATGCAGTCAAAAAGGTAACTTCATGGCCTATTCATATTGTTCAGTATCTTTTATATGTAAAGCTGTTTTGTTTGTTTTCCGATAGCTCCATACCTTAACTGACTACGACTGATTAACACGCATTTTAATGATGATTACAGTAATAACAATGATAATTTTGATAATAATAATAATAATAACAACAATAACAATATTGATAACAATAAGCACAATAACAATAAGAATAATTTTGATGATGATGATGATGATAATAATAATAATAATAATGTTCATAATTGGGACAATTTCTGTATCACCCATGTTACCGCACAAAATGTCACCATTGCACAAAATGTCACAATTGTGACATTTTGTGCCAGTTGTGACATTTTGTGCAGTGAAGGACAGCACAAAATGTCACAACTCGCAGTTGTGACAATTTGTGCACCTATGCCCATTTTCGAATTCACTCTTGCACAAAATGTCACAACCTCTGTCAGTCTTGTTAGTCCGCCGCTTTCAAGAAAGCGAGCAGACTATTAAGTTAGTTCGTTCGCGTCCGTTATTTTGTTTTTGTTTGTGTTTGTTTTTTTGGTTGGTGTGTGTGTGTGTGTGTGTGTGTGTGTGTGTGTGTGTGTGTGTGTGTGTGTGTGTGTGTGTGTGTGTGTGTGTGTGTGTGTGTGTGTGTGTGTGTGTGTGTGAGAGAGAGAGAGAGAGAGAGAGAGAGAGAGAGAGAGAGAGAGAGTGCGTGTGTGTGTGTGTGTGTATGAAGAAGAAAAAAAGATGGAGGAAGAGAAGAAGAAGAAGAAGAAGAAGAAGAAGAGGAGGAGGAAGAGGGAGGAGGAGGAGGGACCTGCTCAATGCCAGAAGAATAAAGAAAATCCTATGCTCTCTAAATGGAGAAAAAACAGCAAAATGCATCTAAAACTTGTATAAGAAAAAATGGACAATTATAAACACATGTGAAAATTACATACATATTTGCATAGTACGGATGTATATGAGAACAATTGCTGAAGACTAACAAAGTACAAAAGAGATGAGCATGCGAATCAAAACAAATCGTGTTGTTTCTTTTAGCCTCATCAACCAACATGAGCCATCTCGTCTGGGCTGTCACCTCGTAAACATGTGCAGTGAATACAGACTAAAAGTATACGTCATATATAAAACCGAAAATTATAAATTACAAGCAAAATGAAAAACGCAAAAATATACGTGGACATCACAGAGTATATCCACCCATCCATCCACCCACCCACACACCCCCACACAGATGAGAGAGAGACAGTGGTGACAATTTGTGCAGCAGTGATTTAAAAAAAATAGGCATAGGGATGCACAAATTGTCACAATCGTGACATTTTGTGCAAATTTGTGCAAATTGTGACAATTTGTGCAATGAATAACTGCACAAAATGTCACTGTGACATTTTGTACAGCGGTGACATTTTGTGCCGTAACACACCCACCCTAACAACGTAGGCTACTGGGTACTTTACAAATTTCATCAAATCAACAACACACACACACACACACACACACATATATATACAGTGTCACTGTAGAAAGAAACTCGTGGAGAGCGTGGCAGCAGAGAGTCCTCAGAAGAGAAGCCCCCTTCAAGCGAGTGTTTCGGCCCTTTCTCCTGATACTCTAGGGGGGTTGGGCCACATCCGGTTCATGACTCCGGATGTCCCTCTGCTGCCCCTTTTTTTTCCCATCTTGGGATGAGCCATGACTGGGATTCGAACCCATGCCCTTCTGGAATGCTCATTTCCACTTAATGACTCGCGCACTAACCACTGAGCCACAGGGACACCTGATATTTGTAGGAAAGTTAAGCCTTATGAAGTTCACTTTTGTTCCTCCTTGACCAGATCCAACTTGAACACCTCTCTACCAACAGATATAACACGACGTACAGCTCATTCGTACACAAGCAAATGCGTGCAAGTGACAGCAATTTAGTAATATTTCAGGTGTCCTTCTGCAATTGGCGTTTGAACAGATAAGTTTAAGGAGAAGACTTGAGTCAGGAATGAAGAAGCATGACGTAACCTGAAAGGTAGTGAGTTCGAGAGTATTGCCGCAGAAAGTGAGAATACCCTAGAAACGTGCTGCTTTTTCGGTACTCGGATGCAGAAGAACGAAAGGAATGGGTAGAAATACATATTTGGAAGAAGTCAGAGAAATGGGCAGGCGCTTCACGTGTGATGTCTTATAACATAGACATGCAGAACTACATTGAATCCTGCGCTCGATTTTTCAGCCGGTGTAATTTCTTCAAGAGATGTAAAGAATGATGCTGTTTTGGCGCCATAAAGTGAGCAGCTTAGTTTTGAACACGTTGGCTGAAGAAAGGTCGCAGGTGTACTAAGGAGAAAGAGCATTACGATAACATAGTCTTGATTGAATGCAGGAAA
This sequence comes from Conus betulinus, assembly GCA_016801955.1. NCBI lineage: Eukaryota > Metazoa > Mollusca > Gastropoda > Neogastropoda > Conidae > Conus > Conus betulinus. The sequence continues at coordinate 92,977 of JADBJO010003109.1, forward strand.
ACGCAAACCTTTTCGTGGCCTTTTTTTTTTTTTTTTTTTTTTCTTTCTTTCTTTTTTTTTTTTTTTAAGGAGTGGTCTGATAGAGCTGATGCGACAAGTTCAAGAAAGGCACCAGCCGCCGTCGCGAAGTGGTTAGCGTCGTCGCGGACTCCCGGCTGGGAGGTCGTGGGTTCCAATCCCATCAGAAGTCATGTGGGTTTTTCTGCCTCGACCGGCTCCTACCCAGAGTTTGAGTTTGCTGCGGACTCAGTTGGGAAGACTGGGACCACACCGTCGAGTTTCATCCACTTAATGGATGCGTTTCTGAGAGTGTTGCTCAAATTTCATGACCAACACTGCAGGTGTCTGTATCTCTCGGGCCTGGTTGACGCCGGGATATATTATGAAAGGAAGCGTAGAGTACAGCCCTGTCATGTAGTCTCAGACCGAAATGGAAATCCGTAGCATCATCATAATCATCCTCATTCTCATCGATCAGCATAAAAAAAGTCTCAAATTCTGTGGCCCTTCATGCCCTGCTCTCATGGTGACCTCAGTTTCGATGTCCTCTCCACGTCTGTGGCCTTGGTTTTTGGTTCCGTCGGGGTCACCGGTATCGGCGAGAGTCCATGGGGGCTGTCGCTGGACGGACGTGGTGGCGCCCTCCGGAGGGAGAGCTCACTCACGCCGGCTCCGCGACTAAGCAATTATTTGTCGTCAGTAGGGGGCTTAGTAGGTGGTGTCCTGCGTATGTTAGATCAGAACAGGCGCCACTGAACACCACTGAAGTGACTCGGCGGCAGTGCAGTGTCTCCTCCGGTGGGTTGCCTCTTGACGACTTGACATTGACTGCTGCCTGTGGATTGCCGGTGCCGGGGCTGCGGCGGGGCCGACCGACCGGGCCGTGGCTGTGGACAGGGTGTCGGAATGAGCGGCGTGGGTGCACTGCCTCTGAGGTGGCGCAAAAAAAAAAAAAAAAAAAAAAAAAAAAAAAAAAAAGTTCAAGAAAGGCTGTTGGGCAGATTTAGGCTGTGTGGTGGTTCAGGGTGAGATCAGAGTCGAGATAGAAGCCAAGGTGACGAACGCATGGCATATATCAGATGTCAGTGGAGCCTAGGACTGCTGACGGATGAAGACGACGAAAGCTGCACCCGGATGTAGAAGACCGGATTTGTCGTCATCACGAGGTGTCAGAATAGCATTCAAGATTCAGCTGAGAGCAGTGTCTGTGCTATCTCCAGCACAGTGACTGGAAGAAACTGAGAAGATGGTTCATAAGAAGATGTTGGGGTAACTGATTTGAGGACTGATTTCTCTGAAGTGTTTGACAATTAAGGGAAATTGGTCAGATATGTTTCAGTTCATTTGGAATGGACGACGATTGTTTTCAAAAGAAGTTCCACAATTACAGTTTTGAAATCATTCGGGCCTGAACCCCTCAAGAAAGACCGTCAAAAACATTTGTGATGACAGGTAGTAGGATGTCGAGATTTTCATCAAGAGGAGAAGTCGGGATCGGATCAAGTTCACGTAAGTTTTTTGTTTCAGTTGTCTGGAGAATCTCTCACACGAACTGTGGGGTCACTGGCTTATACGTGGACAAAGTTGAGCTGGAATAAGTGGAGGCAACTCTTGAAAAACTAAAGAAAACAAAAAGCTGTGTGGATAGTGATTATTTTGTCTTCGAAAAAAAAGTTACCAAGAAGTTTGAAGGTTCTGCGTTGGTGGGAAATACAGTAGTCTTTGTTTTGCTCAGACATTGGTTCCTGTTGAGGTAGGGTTCTGCACACGTCATGCTGGCCGAGGTCTGTGTCGAGGACACCAGTCTTAGCTTTTTTAAACAACGTCTTCAATGTGTCCTTTAACAAAGTTGTACATCTGCTTTTGAACATTGGGACCAGTGGAGTACCAACGCCTTTCTGCTTGGCGATGCTTACGTTTTGAACTCAGACAGTTGAGGGCGACTATGCTGTACCCAGGCGTGGCTCTGTCTTCCCTGACTGTAAGCTGATGAAGGGAGCGGAGAGGGGGAGGGGGAAGGGCGAGTCTGTCCAGCAGTCTGCGCAGGGAAATGTTCAGATCAGATAGACCCATACCAGATGTTGTCATGCAGTCTGGTTCAGATTTGAATTTTGAGGTATCAATCCTATGGATAGAGAGAGAGAAGTTTGATAGTGCGGTGTTTAACACTTTTTTCAACTCTTAACTTACATAGGACGGTCACATGATCAGACGTGAGGTCATGACGTACGTTAATGGACAGCACAACATGCTCGAGCACACGGTCTAGAATATGACCATGTACATGCGTGGGTTCAGTCACATATTATATCAGATCAAACATGTCAATAAGGCATCTAAACTTCAATGTATTTGCCACTGTGTCGTCTTTCTTGCGACTAGTAAAGTCTCTGCGATAATCACTCTGCCAGAGAGGGATGAATATACTGCAATGAAAACGGCAATTCATCGATAAATGCCGAATCTTTCAGCATGCCTTCTAGCTGGGTAGCGGACGGTAAACACAGATGAAGTTAATGACAGTATTCTGCGGATTTAGAGAAAGTTGAGCTACTTCGAACGAAGTGTTTTGGAAGGAAAAAATCGACAGTGGCGAGAAAAAAGAGCAAAAAGTCTTTGAACTGAATGGCGACGCTTCCACCACGAGTGACGGAGCCTGGAGTACGGGACATGGAGTGGAGTGTGTAGCCAGCAGGCGTCATGTCAGCGCACTTGGCTTCATCACCAGATGAACGAAGCCAGGTCTCAGTCAGCAGAATCACATCAAGGGCACGACCTTGAATGAAGTCGGCGATCACTGTTGGTCGACTGGCAGGGCCCACAGACTGAGCATGAACGTGTGATATACACAGCAGATTTGAAGAGCATGTGACCGTTTTCAGGACAGGTACTTATATAAGATTTCTGAGACGTGGTCCAGGGTGGGACGGTGACACATCTCTCGTTGAAAGGTTGCGCAGGTGTACTAGCACACCGTACATAACACCGTGCGTAACACGTGTGTGTGTGTGTGTGTGTGTGTGTGTGTGTGTGTGTGTGTGTGTGTGTGTGTGTGTGCACCTCCACAATTTCGTCAACCGTGCAGCATTTTGTAGCCAAACACCAAGGCCTTTGAGGCGAGCTATCACATCTGGTTGGAGGTTGGGCAGACGTGTGTTGTCTGCAACACACAACAGCTGATCTCCTGTGTACCGCAGCCTCAGTCCAGTGGAGGACAGAGCGGTGCAGGAGGGCGCAGAGCGCACAGGTGAGGCCCCATTCAGTGGGCCATGGAGCGGGGGGGTAACAGGCATGTCTGGCACACACCGCAAGCGCACAACACGTGAATTGGGGGCTGTGACAAAACGTTTGAAAGCACGTCTGGTCGACAGCAGCAAACAGAACAGCTACATTCACAGAGCAACAGCAGCGGTGTAAAACCACCAAAAAAAAAAAAGAAATCCATATCACACACACACACACACACACACACACACACACGCCGGGGACTTAAGGAAGGATGGATGCGGTAACAAAGCCAAATGGATCACAGAACAAAAGATGAGCCTGCTTATGGGGTGACTCGACCTTGATCTCTTGACCTTTTCGCTGCAGTGGGCAAGATTTCTCTAATAACTACTCTGCCTGTTTAAAAAAAAAAAAAAAGAATTAAATGCTGTCATCATGACAGTATCTGGGTTAGTATTTCTCACATTATTTGTAAAAAAAAAAAAAAAAAAAAAAAAAAAAAAAAAAAAAGAAATTATCATTTAAAATATCATCTATGTGTGAAGTAATAATTACAACTGATCACAACTTGTAAAAGAGAGTAGTCATCTTGTGCTTTTAGAAACATGACTGAAAAACATCCAAAGTCGTTCTTTGTTTTCGTTGTCCTGGATGTTGTTTCTCTTGCCTGAAGAAGGCCTAAGAGGTTGAAACGCGTCGTGGTTTGTCCTGTAAGTTGTTTGTCCCAGTTATCTGATGGATTAACTTTTCATTCCCTCTAAATACATTGCTGACAACGTTCAGTGCAGAACTGTGGAGCTTATCATTTGGTAATATCTTCATGCTGGGGAGGGTTGGAGATGACTAGACAGGTCTCATTTTTCTTTTTATTGTTCTACAAAGGTTGTTTTTTTTTTTTGCCAGCGCTTGTTATTGCTAACGAAAGTCAATTTTAACATAATCCTCCCCACCCCTTGCGAGCGCACGCACAGCCCCCCCCCCCCCCCCCCCCCCCCCCCCCCCCCACACACACACACACCACACACACACACACACACACACACACACACACACACACACACACACACACACACACACACAGGCAGGTGCAGATGACAACACACGAACAGGTAGATAGGTGGACAGACACATACAGAGACAGGGACACACAGGCGGACAGACATAGCATACAGAGAGAGGAACGAGTGATAGGTGGGCAGACATAGGTTCAGAGAGAGGGACAGGTAGACAGGTATAGATACAGAGAGAGGACGAGAGATAGGTGGGATACATAGAATGCAGAGAGAGGGACAGGTAGACAGGGCGGACAGATATAGAATACAGAGAGAGAAACGGGTAGACAGGTGGACAGACATAGAATACAGAGAGAGGAACGGGTAGACAGGTGGACAGACATAGAATACAGAGAGAGGGACGGGTAGACAGGGTGGACAGACATAGAATACAGAGAGAGGAACGGGTAGACAGGTGGACAGACATAGAATACAGAGAGAGGGACGGGTAGACAGGTGGGACAGACATAGAATACAGAGAGAGGGACAGGTAGACAGGCGGACAGACAAAGAATACCTTCTTTGAGGCAGATCTCAGCTTGTCTGGAACAAAAAAGCAGCATGACTTGTAAAATGACACCACTCTAGACAACATGTGATGTGACTGGGTCTATTACCATACTGTAAGGAATTTCAAAATCGAGTAATTCACACCAGGTTATGACATATAAAAAGGATCGAATCTATCTAGCATCACACCGTAACAAAATGTAAACTGACGCCCTATTATGACACCATGTGGTATAACACTACACTGGGACGACGTGTAAACTGACGCCCTATTATGACACCATGTGGTATAACACCACACTGGGACGATGTGTGTAAACTGACGCCCTATTATGACACCATGTGAAATAACACCACACTGCGACGACGTGTAAACTGACGCCCTATTATGACACCATGTGTATAACACCACACTGGGACGACGTGTAAACTGACGCCCTATTATGACACCATGTGGAAATAACACCACACTGGGACGACGTGTAAACTGACGCCCTATTATGACACCATGTGAAATAACACCACACTGGGGACGACGTGTAAACTGACGCCCTATTATGACACCATGTGGTATAACACCACACTGGGACGACGACGAGTAAACTGACGCCCTATTATGACACCATGTGGTATAACAACACACTGGGACGACGTGTAAACTGACGCCCTATTATGACACCATGTGAAATAACACCACACTGGGACGACGTGTGTAAACTGACGCCCTATTATGACACCTCTGGTATGACACCACAAGCAACGACTCTTGTAAACTGATGCCCTATGTCGACACCATTGGTATGACACCACACTGCGACGACGTGTAAACTGACGCCCTATTATTTTCCCATGTGGTATGACAACACACTGGGACGACGGGTAACTGACGCCCTATTATGACACCATTCTCAATAACACTACACTGGGACGACGTGTAAACATGGATAATCTTGTTTCTTATTTCCCACGAAGCAATATCTCCTGTGTGGGATAAATCTTGTCGATTATTTCCCACGAACCAATACCTCCTGTTGTGGGATAATGTCGATTATTTCCCACGAAGCAATACCGCCTAGTGTGGGTAATAATGTCGATTATTTCCTACAGAGCAACGCCTCTTGATGTGGGTATGTTGTTGATAATTTTTCTAGAGAGCAACACCTCTTGATGTGGGTAATGTTGTCGATAATTTTCCTAGAGAGCAACATCTCTTGATGTGGGTAATTTGTCCAGTATTCCCACAAAGCGAGCAACCACTTTGATGTGGGGACAATGTTGTCGATAATTTTTCCTAGAGCAATACCTCTTGGTGTGGACAATGTTTTGTCGATTGTTTTCCTACAAAACAATACCTCCTGGTGTGGATAATGTTGTCGATTATTTCCCACAAAGCAATACCTCTTGGTGTGGACAATGTTGTCGATTATTTCCTACAAAGCAATACCTCCTGGTGTAGATAATGTTGTCGATTATTTCCTACAGGGCAGTACCTCTTGGTGTGGGTAATGTCGATTATTTCCTACAAAGCAATACCTCCTGGTGTGGATAATGTTGTCGATTATTTCCTATAGGGCAATACCTCTTGGTGTGGGTAATGTCGATTATTTCCTACAAAGCAATACCTCCTGGTGTGGATAATGTTGTCGATTATTTCCAACGGAGCAATACCTCCTGGTGTGGGTAATGTTGTCGATTACTTCGCCCGAAGCAATACCTCCTCCAAAAAGACAATGCCTTCATTCACAAGTCCCGTCAAACAGACACGTGATGGTGAAAGCACTCTGGTCCGATTCTGTCGATGCCAGCCGAGTTCCATGATCTCCACCCAGCTGAAAAGGACTCATTCTTCTGGGGGGGGAAAAACAGCAGGAGAAGCAGCACACTTTGCACTGCCACTCTCTAGCGGGACGTGATGTGTGAAGTGCCAGTGGTGTGCCCGTTTGCTATCTTCAGCCACTTGCTTTACTCTCGAATATAACATGTACCTAGTTGCAAAGTGGGACGACTGCAGGCGGAAATCTAAACAAATCTTAGACAAATATTAGCGAACCGCCCAGAAGAAACGTGGACAAACGAATCACAAGACAAACCACTACGCGTTTCGACCTCTTAGGTCTCCTTCAGGCGAGACACAAACAAATAGGACAACGAACATTCACTTAGCTTTGACCGCTTCAGAGCTCAGCTCTAGGAAGGCGTTGAATGACATGTACCGACTCTTCAGCAGGGCGAGCTGATCTGATCTGAAGGCATCAAAGCTTCAACCGAGGTAAGGGGAAACAATTTGATTTTCAGTCCTGAATCACAATGCCATCATTATCAAAGTGTGGCAGTGATTTGTCACGGGGCTGCACCCCCATTACAGGGATCCTGTGTTCTTTGCGTCCGTTGGATGGCCTATCAGCAACACTGCGCAAACACCATGCTAGTGATTTTGAATTAAGGTAAAAAGGTGCAGCAGCGACCGAGGACGAAGTCATTACAGTTTACAGCAGATCCTCAACGAACTGATTCGGATCTTTTCAACTGTGACAAAAAGTCTGCATTCTCCTAAACACCTTTTAGTTGTCCCTGACATCTAATTCAGACCACCTTTAAACGACTTCATCGACGGTAGGCATTTTGAAGTGTTTGGTTCCACATGGAATGCAACTCTGTTAAGTCTTTGTGGCCCTCCTCTCTCTCTCTCTCTCTCTCTCTCTCTCTCTCTCTCTCTCTCTCTCTCTCTCTCTCTTCCAGTGACACCCTCTGTTTCAGGAACCCTTCAAGAATGAATGAAATGATGCCTCCATGTTGTAATGGGAGTTAGCTGTGCGCGTCGTTCGGTGTTTGTGATGCGCTTCCTTTTCCCTAAGCAGTCCACTCACCTAGAGTGCCTGTAATCACTGCACCTTGAAAGAACAAGGCGCATGTGGTCACCGCCATCAGCACCATCACTATCACCACCATCACCCGATGACGACGTCGAAGACATGCCGGCACATGGGACGAGCTGCATCCATTGTCAGCATGCGCACACACGCACGCACGCACACGCACACACACACACACACACACACACACACACACACACACACACACACACACACACACACAATTACAGTAAAAACAATAGGACAGTTCTGAACAAGGGTAAGGACACTGAGGACTAGTAGGACAGTTATGGGTGGAACCCTTCTCATTCAGAACCGACGGAACAGTTCTCGATAGGAACAAGAACACTGTGGACCAAAAGAAATGCAATGGACAGAGCAAATACAGTGCGGACCAATAAGAGGATAGGGACAGGAACCAATACAGTGAGGACCATGAGGACAGTTACGGGCCGCGATAATTACAGTGACGAACACTAGGACAGTCACTAACTGCAACAATTATACTGTAGACCAAGAGGACAGTCACTTGACTGGTACAGTTACGGTGGTGACCAGTTGAATAGTGAGGGACGGTGAGGACTCACAAGACGGTTATGGACATGATCACACACAGTGAAGACCAGTAGAACAGTCTCTTTCTCTGTAGCAGCTTTTTGTATTCCCCTTCTTGCTTTGCAAAGAGCTGTCCTTGTCTCTTTTTCGGTTGAATTCTCCTTTGGGGGCAACTTTGTATCTTTTCTGGATAATTTTCTACATGTTCTAAAGAGTTTTCTAACGTTGCGCTTAGAAATTTAACATTCAACATCATACCACTTTTCTGACCTTTTCTGACATGTATAAATGTTCTTTTCCATACATACTGCTTGCTCTCTTATGCATTCATTAAATAAATGTAATGCCTGATTTACGTCAGTACCCATTAATTTACTGGCTTGATTAAGTTTTTTCTGTTGTATTTCTTGAATGTATGCTGTTATGAATCTGTTCAACAAGTTCATCATTTTCAAACTATTTTTTTTTAATAAATAAAGGTATATTACTCCAATCATTGTCATTGCGTATCACATCATTCCAGGAAGAAAATGAAATTCCCATGGTTGATGATCAGAATGAATCATATTAGAAAAATGCAAACGGAAAGAATTTCTAATAGTACCGAACAGATCTTCAGAAACTAAGAAATAATCATTCACACTACTCCCTGTTTCTGTCATGTATGTGTAATGATCATCAAGGTCACCATTACATACTCCATTCATAACAAACAATCTAAAAGCAATACATAAATTCAAAAGCATTCGTCCATATACATTCATTCTAAGTCTTTAGGATATCTTATGAGATCTATTTTTTGTCGTTCTTATCCTTGAAACTGAACCTGTTAAAGAGATCATTGCTGAAACGGAAAATGTTGGCCGCTCTGCCATTCAAATCCTCACACAAAAGGATACCAACGTTGCCATACAATAATAACTTGTCTGTTATAATCTCTTCAAGGCAGACAATGCCGTTTTCAATTTTGACTGTTGTATGATATGAGAGAATTATTTGAAGCACGTAAGCATACACGTAAAAAATGCTATTTCAAAATCAAATGAAAATTTATTCAATAAGAAACACATAACATGTTTTGTTCACATGTAAGTTTAGATACATAAGACATCAGGAGTCGGCTTTAAGTCGGCTTTAATTAAGCATACCACTCCACCTCATCTCCTCCCGTGTCTTGTCAGCTTAATCGCAGGTTTACAAAAGACAGAATGGTAGGGGAACGAATGGAATCAATCCTCTCCATGAAAATTTCAACAAGACAAACGAAATCAAAGTTATAGATATACGATAAACAGTCTTGATCACCCAGTTTAGAGGAAACGCCATCCACATTCCAGTGAAGGAAAGAGAACCAGTGTACTTTATTTTTAACCTGTGTTTCACTAACATTTTCATTCGTACTTTTATTCACACTTTCGTGCATCAGAAGGTCTCTACTGTTTGTATTTTTTTTCTCTTCTCGCTCCCCCCCATTGTGATCTTCCTTGTCGTTTCCATGTGCTTCGTCACGGTTGGTGTCACTAATCGTTACAATCCGTGAAGAACAAGCATGGATTTTACAATTCTCTGTGACACATAATTATACAACCTTTATTCAGTGAACGTGACACACGGCCACCAGCACGTGCGTTTCCGCATTTTTATCTCGGAACCGGTGTCTGGTCAACCTTTGTATCCTCAACCAGGGAAATTTGATTTTTAGGATTCTGGAATTTCAACTTAGTTTGCAGGGGCCGGCCAAACCTTTATCTTACTACCTTTAACTGCTCATCCCCATCCAGAACAAATTTCTTGCCCTTGATGAGATGATCATAGATCAGAGTGCCCCTCTTGTTGTCTCTGGCAGCTTTTAAGTGTGGTCCTAGTTTCTTTCTGATGTCACGGATTCTCTCTGTGTAAAGTCATCACCAATAAACACCGAAGTATTCCTCAGGTCCTTTTTGGCTCTGATATTTTCTCCTTCGTCTTTGTAAAAGATGCATCTCCTAATAACAAGGGAATTAGGCTTGTCATTGAGGCGATGTATTCTGTCAAATTCTATGGTTTTCGATAATTTTAATTCATCAGTCAACAGATTATGCACAATATTCACACAGTCCTGTTTGGTTTCACCTTCTCTTTTTGGCAGTCCATTAAAAAAAAAAAAAAAAATCAAATTATTTCTTTTTGACCGTCCTTCAAGGTCGTCGACCTTTTACTTCCAAACGCACAATTCTGTCTTTCATTATGCTGTTTTCTGCTTTGAGATTGTCATTTTGCTCATGAAGATCGCTGATCGTCTCTTTCATGCCATGCATGTCCTTTTTCAGTCCATCAGTTGAGTCTTTCACACACCTTTCGCATCGCGCGACACGCTGTCAGCTTCAGTGCTTTTAAAGCACGATAACATTGTGAAAATGTCTTTTAGCATCGGGCGATCGGTCGTAATCTCACCGGGTTTTACTTGGAGCATGGTCTCTACAGAGACTGAAAGGAAAATCCTCGCTCACCTGAATGGCCACAAAACGCGGGTGAATAGCTGTCAGCTAAACAGGTCAAGATCAACAGGCAAACTTTCGCCATCTCAGAACTGTCCCCACAATTTGGGACCAGACAAAAAATGGTCTGTCACAGAACCAATAGGACAATTACGGACTGAATCAATTAAAGTGACAACCAGTAGGACAGTTACGGACTGAATCAATTAAAGAGAGAACCAAAAGGACAATTATGGACTGAATCATTTACAGTGAGAACCAATAGGACAATTATGGACTGAATCATTTACAGTGAGAACCAATAGGACAATGCTGACTGAATCAACTACCGTGAGATCCAATAGGACAGACAGATGCTGACTGAATCAAGAACAGTGTGAACCATTAGGACAGATGCTGACTGAATCAACTACCGTGAGATCCCATAGGACAGATGCTGACTGAATCAAGTACAATGTGAACCATTAGGACAGATGCTGACTGAATCAAGTACAATGTGAACCATTTGGACAGATGCTGACTGAATCAACTACCGTGAGATCCAATAGGACAGATGCTGACTGAATCAAGTACAATGTGAACCATTAGGACAGATGCTGACTGAATCAACTACCGTGAGATCCAATAGGACAGATGCTGACTGAATCAAGTACAGTGTGAACCATTAGGACAGATGCTGACTGAATCAAGTACAGTGTGAACCATTTGGACAGATGCTGACTGAATCAACTACCGTGAGATCCAATAGGACAGATGCTGACTGAATCAAGTACAATGTGAACCATTAGGACAGATGTTGACTGAATCAAGTACAATGTGAACCATTTGGACAGATGCTGACTGAATCAACTACCGTGAGATCCAATAGGACAGATGCTGACTGAATCAAGTACAATGTGAACCATTAGGACAGATGCTGACTGAATCAAGTACAATGTGAACCATTTGGACAGATGCTGACTGAATCAACTACCGTGAGATCCAATAGGACAGATGCTGACTGAATCAAGTACAATGTGAACCATTAGGACAGATGCTGACTGAATCAAGTACAATGTGAACCATTTGGACAGATGCTGACTGAATCAACTACCGTGAGATCCAATAGGACAGATGCTGACTGAATCAAGTACAATGTGAACCATTAGGACAGATGCTGACTGAATCAAGTACAGTGTGAACCATTAGGACAGATGCTGACTGAATCAAGTACAGTGTGAACCATTTGGACAGATGCTGACTGAATCAACTACCGTGAGATCCAATAGGACAGATGCTGACTGAATCAAGTACAATGTGAACCATTAGGACAGATGTTGACTGAATCAAGTACAATGTGAACCATTTGGACAGATGCTGACTGAATCAACTACCGTGAGATCCAATAGGACAGATGCTGACTGAATCAAGTACAATGTGAACCATTAGGACAGATGCTGACTGAATCAAGTACAATGTGAACCATTTGGACAGATGCTGACTGAATCAACTACCGTGAGATCCAATAGGACAGATGCTGACTGAATCAAGTACAATGTGAACCATTAGGACAGATGCTGACTGAATCAAGTACAATGTGAACCATTAGGACAGATGCTGACTGAATCAAGTACAGTATGAACCTTTAGGACAGATGCTGACTGAATCAAGAACAGTGTGAACCATTAGGACAGATGCTGACTGAATCAAGTACAGTGTGAATCAATAGGACAGTCACGGACTGAATCAATTAATGCGAGAACCAATGGGACAGTTATGGACTGAATCAATTACAGTGAGATCGTATATGACGGTTATGGACTGAACCAATTGCAGTGAGATCAAATAGGACAGTTATGGACTGAATCGATTACAGAAAGTTATGGAGTGAATCAACTACGGTGAAATCCAATGGGACAGTTTCATACTGATCAGTTACAGTGATATTCAGTAGGATAGTAATGAACTGAATCAATTACGGTGAGATCGAATAGGACAGTTTTGTACTGAATCAATTACAGTGAGATCCAAAAAGACAGCTATGGACTGAATCAATTACAGTGAGAGCCAATAGGACAATTATGGACTGAATCAACTACGATTAGATCGAACAGGACAATTATGGACTGAATCAATTACAGTGAGATCCAAATTGACAATTATGGACTGAATCAATCACGGTGAGATCGAACAGGACAATTATGGACTGAATCAATTACAGTGAGAACCAACAGGACAGTTATGGACTGAATCAACTACAATGAGACCCAACAGGACAATTATGGACTTAATCAATCACTATCTCAGTGTGATTTCTGAGCAGCCACAAAGACGCGATGTAAGAGAAATGTGTGTGCTCACACACCCGTTAACATTGGTTCTGACTCCATTCCCCATCAGTCCGAATAAGACTATAAACTGAGGTTCCGTGTGTGAACGCACGCACAACATCTTGCATACACGTCAAATCCCATCACCAACTTTCGGGAGAGAAAGGCCAGTTTGGCCGTTGGTAGGGATGACACGTTACACATGGCATGCACCTTCCCCGAAGATGGAGTATGGCTGCCTTAATGGCGGGATGAAAAACGGTCATACACACAAAACTCCACTGCCTGTCTGTACAGGCAGTGTCCGCACGAGTATCAGCCTGCGTACGCAGAAAGAAGAAAAGAAAAGGCTATTACACTAGTGCATGGTCTTTCTGTCTGTGATAAGTTCCTGGCTTTTCCACTAGTGCACGGTCTTCTGTCTGTGACAATTCCAGGCCGTTACACTGATGCACGGTCTTCTGTCTGTGACAAGTTCCAGGTCGTTACACGAATGCATGGCTTGTCTGTGACGGATTCCTGGCCCTTAACCAGCCGCCCTGGTGATGTGGTTAGTGTCGCGGACTTCCAGCTGGGAAGTTCTGGGTTCGATTCCCATCAGAGTCATGTGGGATTTTTCTGCCCCGACCGGCTCCTACCCGGTGTTGAGTTTGCTGCGGACTCAGTTAGGAAGACTGGGACCACACAGTCGAGTTTCATCCACTTAATGGATGCGTCTCTGAGAGTGTTGCTCAAATTTCCTGACCAACACTGCAGGTGTCTGTATCTCTCGGGCCTGGTTGACGCCGGACCGGAATGGAAACCCGTAGCATCATCTTCATCATCCTCATCCTCATCGATCAGCATAAAAAGAAAAAGTTTCAAATTCTGTGGCCCTTCACACCCTGCTTTCATGGTGACCTCAGCTTCGATGTCCTCGCCACATCTGTGGCCTTGGTTTAATTCCGTCGGTATATCAGCGAATCTGTAGCGTCAAGAGAGAGAGAGAGAGAGACAAGACAAGACAAGACAAGACAAGACAAGACAACTCAGAGAGAGAGAGAGAGAGAGAGACAGACAGACAGACAGACAGACAGACAGACAGACAGACAGACAGAGACAGAGACAGAAATTTGTGAAATGTGCTTATATGGAAAACAAAACGTGTTCGCGTTGTTATGCTTATGACAGGCCCACTCACGCCGACTGTGTAGTGTTCAGAGAGACAAACACAATAGAAATGTGCCCAGAAACACAACAAGTGCTCTCTTTGCTTTTTAATGGCGCTCATCATTTATTCTTTAGCATTAGAGAGGCAGACAAACGCTGAAAACGACAGAAATATACTCCCTGTTTGTGTTCCAGGCACTCATCACTCGTTCCTTCGCGCTAAGAGAGAGAGAGAGAGAGAGAGAGAGAGAGAGAGAGAGAGAGAGAGAGAGTTTAAATACGTACTTTGTTGTCATTCTGGCGCTCATCACTCGCTCCTTTGCGCTCACTGAGACAACCACAGCAGAAATGTGCTCAACAGAAGAGCGATCACTGTAGTTTGTTTACGGCACTCGCTAACCCTGCGTGGCGAGAAATACAGTACTGGGGACGGGGAGGGAAGGGAGAGGGATAATCTACCTCTGTGTGGTGTTCATGACAGTGCTGGGGGGGGGGGGGGGGGGGGGGGAGGAGGGACATCTGCGATCTGCGACATCTTATTAAACTCGATATAGGACCATACGTGAGCAGGGGGGGGGGGGGGGGGGGGGGCTTGGGAGGGAGGGACAGAGTGGAGGATGAATGGGAAGAGGTCTAGGGCAGGAAAGAGGATGAGGTGTTCACCACCTCGCCCTGAATGTCAATACTGCGCAGTTGCGGAAGATATAGGGGGGAAGGTGGAGAGGGGAGAAGATGGTGGGAGTTGTACGGCTATTGCGCAATGAAAAAAATAGCATGGTGTGTGTGTGTGTGTGTGTGTGTGTGTGTGTGTGTGTGTGTGTGCGTGCGTGCGTGTGTGTGTGTGTGTGTGTGTGTGTGTGTGTGTGTGTGTAATGAACGCTTTCTTTTCCTAAAGACGATTAACAATCCGTTTTCTAATCTTGTTCCTTCTGAATTAAGGCCTAACAACATGCAAATGCAGAAAGCATAAGATAAACACATGGAAGGCTGGAGAAATTGTCTGAAGAAGTGGAGAAAAGAAAACCTAAAAGACACAGCCAACAACACTCATGGGAATGAAACGGTTTTAAACAGGAAACCAAGTTCAAAGTGGTCAGCCGAAATAATACAACTATCTTTCCCATTGACTCGTCTGATTAAGCACCACAAACAGTGAGTGTCTTCAGCATGTCTTCATCATTCTCTGAACCACAAACAGTGTCTTCAGCATGTCGTCATCATTCTCTGGACCACAAACAGTATGTCGTCATTAGCCAGTGGACCAGAAACAGTGCGTGTAACTTCAGCATGTCATCATTAGTCAGCAGAACACAAGCAGCATTTGGCTGTCAGTGGAAGGGCTTGGCGTGCTGTCCGTGTATTTTTTTTTTCCTGCATCCCCCCACTGCATTTTTCTTTTCCACTTCTTGTATTGGGTGACAGGAGTGTGGCTGAGCGGTTTTGTGCTGCCTGCACGTGTTTTTTTCGTTAAGTTTGTGTCAGTACAGTTTAACTCTGGCGGAGAGGTAGTGTTCACGAGTTCAGGGTTGGAGGAAGGAGGCAAGAGAGTGAAGTGGCACTCGGATTTCACGTTGAGTCGAGTGGGATCGCTGTCCCAGTGCAGTGGTATTACTTTTGTCTGCTTCGGTGCAGATCAGCGGCTGGTCCTTAACCTTTTTGGGTAGGAGGAAACGCGCTGCGTGTTTGGGGGGGAATCTCTATTCCCAACCACTGGCACATCTTCCCTTTGGTCGCCCCAGACCGGTTTTCCCTTGGTGGGGAACGGCTGAACAGCCCCTGGGTTCTTCGCTGGGCCAGGAGCTGACCAGCATATCTACCTCTTCATCTCCCCCTTTCACCCGCCGTTTTGGGCGTTGACCCTGTTTGTCTCAGAAGGCCGGATCCACCTCTGGACACCCCTGGAGGTCTGTCACGTCCACCCCTCCCATCTTCTGGAACTGACGACGTGGGACCGGGACTTCTTCAACGCTGCTGTTCTGGCTGATCCATGTGGCCCTGGATGTGGGACAATTTAGAGCTGACCGTGCGTCGCAGGAACTCGGACTTGGGTGATGTCTAAGTGTATTCGTGCTTGTGTTGTGTTGCCGTGGACGTGGGACTGAAATAGGAGTGAATTACATGCAGGCTGGCATGGTTGACGAGGAAATGAAGTCTGGCTGTTTTGGAGTGACTGAGTGGAAATGGTTGTGATTGCTTTGGTGGTGTGAAGGTTTTTTGACCTGTCTTGAATCTTATTTAGTCTGTCTCTCCTCTATCGTTCTTCTTTCATTATGAATTCTTTAATTAGTTGGGCTGGTAGTGGGAGTCGGGGGGGGGAAGGAGGTTTGCTTTTTTCTGGGCTTTTGGGTTATTTTGTTCCATAGGTAACTTAGAACTGATAGGTTCTTTCCCCTCTCTTTCTTTACCATTCTATTCTCATTTGGTCTCTCCTCTGTCTTCAGTCTTCTTTGGTTAGGCCTCTCTCCCCATATGGATGAATGAGTATTGTCGATTTTATAATAATAAACTGTTATTGTCTTTGTAAATCCTTGGGTGGTCTGGTTGAGTGAGTGTTTGGGTGTTTGCTATCAGTTATTGCCAGTGTCGAATTTTCCCCTTTGTCTTTCCCTCCCTTACAAGGTCCTTAACCTTGACATCTTGGTGGAGATGCGGGGTACTAAGGGATGTAATTCGACACTTGGCAGGATATTGGCGGCACCCAGCTCTCGCTTTGTCCGGGACGCTCTGGAATTGTGTGTGTGTTGTGTGTTCGTTCGTCCGGTCCCTTAGTTTGTAGTGGGTGGTTGGCTGGGTGGGGCCCTAGAGTGTAAGGGGGTCCCCAGGGCGGACCAGGTTGGGACTGTTGGGGGGGGAGACCCGTGTTTTTCGTCGCGGTCGCCGGCACTCCCGTTCTGTGTCCGTCCGTTTCCGTGTTGTAGTATAGTGTTTCGTACTCCGCTAGTTTCCGCCTTCTCTCTTCCGTGCGGCCTCCTGGTTGTATCTAGTGCATGACTAGAGGTTGGGTGGAGATAGTTGGTGGGGGAATCGTTTTCGTTTTCTTTGTGCAGAGTCGTCGATGTCAGTATTTGTGCTGACTTAGGTTTGCGGTTGTTTGGCAGTACCCGAGTTGCTGAGAGTAGTGAGGTGAGTATAGGTAGGTCGACCTGCCTCCTGCCATAGTAGCTAGTCCTCTTGCTCTCTGGTGTTAGTGGTTTGGCCCTGTGTAAGGATCCTCTTATGCTTATTTAAAAAAAAAAAAATTCTTCGTACTTTTGTGATCTTTGGTAAAAGGAGTATCCCCCCTTCTTTTTTTTTTTTTTAAAAAGTCTTTTCGATTTCATTTGCATAGCTCTTTTGAATAAAAATGCCTGTTACTGGTAGTCAGGTTTTTTTTTCAATTCATGCCTAGTGTGTGTGTGTGTGAATTGGTGTGGGAGGAATAAAGCTGTCAGTGGTGTGTATGGGATAGAAACACTAATTAGGTTAAAGGTGTTTTTTCCACTGTGCCTCTGTTGCTTTAGCCCCCCCCCCCCCCGTCACTCCTACCGGCACCCCAGGTAAAGTGGAGACCTTGTTTTGACCCAGTCGCCTACCGCCTCCGCTTCCGTCTCTTCTCTGCACGTTTTTTTCGGGTTTAGTGACAGGTCGCTGCATCTTTTCCGCTCCTCATGGGTGTGGCACGCGTGCTGCTGTTTGGGGAACAGATGTAAGGTCGTGAGGTTATTGACCCGACTAGCGGTTCGTTTTTTTTTGTTTCTGTCGCCGTCGTTTGTGTAATGTT
This sequence comes from Conus betulinus, assembly GCA_016801955.1. Lineage (NCBI taxonomy): Eukaryota > Metazoa > Mollusca > Gastropoda > Neogastropoda > Conidae > Conus > Conus betulinus. Next base: position 110,890 of record JADBJO010003109.1, read on the forward strand.
AGTCCTTCACTGATAGCGAATCATATTGTCAGTTCGTGGCAATTCTCGGTTTATCAGTGGACAGTTCGTCTGTCAAGCCCAAGTTTAAGATTGTGCTTCCGACACTTTCGGGAGTGAGTTTTTGTCGCGTTTTTCTTTTTGTATTTATTTTAAAAAAAAAAATTAATTGCTTTACTTCCCTTCTTGCATGCCAGCTGTCAGTAAAGGTATAGAGCGGTGATTTCCAGTCAGGCTGGTTGGCCCACTTTGAGTGTTTGAAGGAAGTTGTTTTCACCTGTAGATAGCAGTTTTTATTCATTGTGGTATGGCAGGCGAGATCGTGGCCTGACTTGGATAACTTTGAGAGTTTTCGTTTTTTTTGTTTTTTTAGATGTCGGTTGGATATAGTTGATTGATTATTCGATTATATCATTTTCACTTACGGTGTTAGAAGTTTGGTACTTTCGGTCAGTTGCGTTTATCCTTGAAGACACACCCACATTTGGGGTTGTGGGTGGTGTGTCGATTTACTGGTGGTACTTAGGTTGTGGTGTTACCATTTCAGTGTCGTAACTATACCTGGCAAAGAGGCACTTGGTTTCGCCTTTGATCTCTTTGATCTCTTTTCGCTCTGTGCTGTTGGGTGCACATTGATTTTATACTCGGGTGTCGTATTTGTTTGTCCGTGCTTACTTTTCGTGCCCCAGGGAAGGGCACTTTTCACTTTTTTGTCGTTTTGTGGCTGTAGTGGGTCTGCTATCCTTAGCTGTGAGATCCTTCAGCTTTGTTTGAACTTATTTGGACATTGATTTTTTTTTTTTTTTTTAGTGATTTGAAGTCTCCATACTTTATAGGTTTCCATCTTCCTGGTGTGTGTAGGAGGGTCAAGGTGACTTAACTGTAGGTATTCCATTGCCAGCGTGGTTGAACGTGTTTGTCTTTTCTCTTTTGTTTTAGGCTAATCTTATTCCATTGTCTACAGCTGTGGCATATCGAGGGATTGTAGCCCTTTGACGGATAGCCTTGTCTTCAATTACCTTGTGGTTTTTCTTCCCCATTTTTTTCTTCTTGACATCGCGGTGTGCATTCTTCGAGCTTTGCAAAATGGCAGAAGGGGAGGATCGCAGAATGACCCGATCTCGTGTGGCGATGGGTGTGCTACCAGGCATGGCCACACCTGTGGACCGCCGCACAACTCAGGTTACCACTGGTCCCTCTACCCAAGTTGTTTTCTCTGCGGGTGGTACTCAGCCACCTGTGACTACTTCCCCTTCAGTCATCGTTGACAGGTCCCCTCCTGGATCGCCGTCCCTTCGCGGGCCACCTCTACCGACCTCACATCGCCGCCCACTTCACCATCCTATCGAGGAGCTTCGTTATGGGCCCTCGCCTGTTCCTCCTCGTTTTCTAGGGCCTGTACCTCCAGATCCCTTTGTCGTTATGAGGATGGAGAAAGAAGAGAGGAAGCTAAAGAAAGGCGTGAAAAAAGAGAGGGAAGCTAAGGAGAGGCGTGAAAAAGAAGAGAGGAGATTGAGAGAGAGAGAGAAGAGAGGAGAGAAGGTGGAGGGGAAGAGAGAGGGAAACCAAAGAGAGAAGGGAGAGAGAGAAAGAGAAAGTGGAAGATGGAGATGGAAGAGAGGAGGATGGAGAGAGAGGAAAGAGACCGTCAGTGGAGGAGGGAGTTGGAAGAGAGAAGAATGGAGAGAGAGGAGAAAGAACAGAAGGATAGGCTTGCGAAAGAAGAGGCTCAGAGACAGGTGAACTGGATTTTCAGGCAAGACTGGAGGAGGAGAGAAATAAGATCCGCGCAGAATTTCTGGAACAACTGTCTGTCCACTCGGAAGGAGAGACTCATGATCTGTCGCAGAACACTGGAACTCCTCGACGTGTCATAGGGACGCGCAGACACTCGAACAGCCGCCGTTGGCTCCACCTAAGCTCCGCATGCCAGTGTATCATGCGAGTGAATCTATAGACACGTACATTGAACACTTCGAGATTGTAGCGGAGGCTTACCAGATGTCGGACGAGAAAAAGGCCCTCTACCTGATTGGGAACTTAACTGGAAAGGCCAAGGAAGCATTTACGGATATCCCACGCGGTGCCAGTTACACTGAACTGAAGGCTGCCCTTCGTCGTAGGCTACATATGACTCCAGAGTCATACCGGAAGCAATTCCGTACCATGAAGAAGTCATCTGATGAGACCTTCCATCAGTTTGGAGAGCGCCTTCGACGTACGATGGACTACTGGTTAGAGGCATCAGAGATGAGCGTGAAGGACTGTTTTCTTACAGAACAGCTTATGAATTCAGTGTCCACTGAGCTTCGTTATAAGTTGGGCGAGACTCGTCCCAAGACGTTCGCCAAAGCCATTAAGGTTGCTGAAGCCTTTGCCGATGCCAGGCGCCACTTCAAAACCTCTAACTTTGGAGGCCCAACGAAACCTACAGAGCTGGAGGGGAAAGAGTCCAAGCTAACTTCGTCCACGGAAGATGTAAAAATCGGGTCAAACAACAAAGTCTCGTAATGGATCTAGGGGGTCTGCTTTCGGTGTGAGGAGGAGGGACATATAGCGAGAAAAATTGTCCCACTTGGGGCAAAAAGTCTAAGCAAAATGTTTCCCGGGCCAGTGTTGCTTTTGGAGAGATCGAGGTGACCACACCTACATGCCCCACGTTTCCCTCAGTCGTGTGTGGCAAGGTGGTTGAAGCAATTAGAGACTCCGGTGCTACCGCTGTGTTCGTGGACCAGCGGCTAGTTCCTGAGGATGTTCCCCGCGGCCAAGACTGCCAGGTTACAGGAGTTGAGTCATCCTTTCAGGCGACTCGTCCCACAGTACTGGTGGAAGTTTCAACTCCTTACTTCAAGGGTAAGGTGTGGGCTGTAGCTCTTCATCAACCTGCCTATTCCCTTCTTATTGGCAACACTGTCAGCTTTGAAAATGGAGAGGACAAGCCAGTTTCTACAGAGCTCCCCCCGGAAGTAGTTGTAGCAGCTGTTACACGTTCTCAGGCCCAGAAGGAAAAGGAAGCTTTAAAGCCCCTCTTGAAACCCTTGTCCTCACATGACACTGTATCTTTGGACCCAGATGCTGTGCTGAACTTACAAAGGACGGATCCAACCCTGAATACTGTGCGAGAGTTAGTGGGCAAGCCCCCAAAGACGTTTCACAACGGTTCGACCCAGTTTGTAAAACGTCGTGGCCTGATACATAGGCGTTACACTACGCCTACTATGACTTCCTCTCAGCTGGTTGTGCCCAAGGCTCTTCGAAATACTGTGCTGCGGTTGGGCCATGATACACCCATGGCCGGTCACCTTGGTGCACGCCGGACTCTCGAGCGAGTCCAACATGACTTTTACTGGCCAGGTATAACACAGGATGTCAGGAAATATTGCCGCACATGTGATCTCTGCCAGAGAACTACTCCCAAGGGCCGCAATGTTAGAGTCCCCCTCGGATCTGTACCTCTCTCGTCACTACCCTTCAGCAAAGTCGGAGTCGACTTGATTGGACCATTGGACATGAAAGAGGCCCATAACTTTATCGACGATTTGCTCTTGGCTTCTAAGGATTGGACAAGTCATCTGGGATCACTCAGGACTCTGTTTGAGCGTCTGCGCCAAGTGCAACTGGCGGCCCGTCCTACCAAGTGTCTGATAGGTGAAGCAGAGATTTCCTTCCTAGGCCACGTGATTGGTCGCGGATACATGCTGCCCGAGCAGGACAAGGTACAGAAGATTCAGGATGCTCTACCTCCAAAAACCAAAAAAGAGCTAAGGTCCTTCTTAGGGCTTGTCGGTTATTACAGGAAGTTTATTCCCCACTTTGCAGATATGGCCAAACCTCTTACCGACAAGACTGGAGCTAAGAAGCCAGAGACTTTGAAATGGGATTCCAAAGACACAGAGGCATTCGAGTACTCAAAACTGCCTGATCCAGCAGCCTGTCCTTCAGTTGGCTGATCCAACGAAACCCTATGTCCTTAGGACTGACGCATCGAGCACAGGCTTGGGAGCAGTTCTACTTCAAGACCAGGGAAGAGGCCTACTACCAGTTGCCTACGCCAGTAAAAAGTTGGTAGGAGCTGAACTGAAATACCATACTATCGAGCAAGAGTGTCTCGCTGTGGTTTGGGCAACTCGGCGCTTTTACCCATACCTTTACGGACGAGAATTTGTCCTAGAAACCGATCATCACCCTCTGGCCTACCTCCATCGCATCCGCCCGGTTAGTCGTCGCCTCATGGGCTGGGCCATTGAGCTCCAGAGTTTGGAGTTCACATTTCGACATATTCCTGGTAAAAACAATGTCGAAGCTGACTACCTCAGTCGGATGTCATGAGAAAAATTTTCTGTCTGGAAGAGCAGTTCGTGCAGTTCGTCTTACTGACAAGGACGAAGGGATTTTTACAATTGTGTATATTTGGCGGTAAGATACCCTTAGTATAAAAATTTGCTTCACTTTTACCCGGTAGGTTGCGGGGGCTGCAGCAAACTGTGCCTCAGTGGCACAGTCTTTTTCAGTGGGGGGTATTGTCACGGACGGTCGCCAGCCTACTCAGCCTTGCTTTAGCAGTGTGAAACCACCCTTAGCAGTGTCTGCTGGTTTCACACGAGACTGTGTCACCATTTGGCTGTCAGTGGAAGGGCTTGGCGTGTGCTGTCCGTGTATTTTTTTTTTTTTTTTTTCCTGCATCCCCCACTGCATTTTTTTCTTTTCCACTTCTTGTATTGGGTGACAGGAGTGTGGCTGCTGAGCGGTTTTGTGCTGCCTGCACGTGTTTTTTTTCGTTAAGTTTGTGTCAGTACAGTTTAACTCTGGCGGAGAGGTAGTGTTCACGAGTTCAGGGTTGGAGGAAGGAGGCAAGAGAGTGAAGTGGCACTCGGATTTCAACGTTGAGTCGAGTGGGATCGCTGTCCCAGTGCAGTGGGGTTATTTTTGTCTGCTTCGGTGCAGATCAGCGGCTGGTCCTTAACCTTTTTGGGTTGGAGGAAACCGCGCTGCGTTTTGGGGGAATCTCTATTCCCAACCACTGGCACATCTTCCCTTTGGTCCCCAGACCGGTTTCCCTTGGTGGGGAACGGCTGAACAGCCCCTGGGTTCTTCGCTGGGCCAGGAGCTGACCAGCATATCTACCTCTTCATCTCCCCCTTCACCCCGCGTTTTGGGCGTTGACCCTGTTTGTCTCAGAAGGCCGGATCCACCTCTGGACACCCCTGGAGGTCTGTCACGTCCACCCCTCCCATCTTCTGGAACTGACGACGTGGGACCGGGACTTCTTCAACGCTGCTGTTCTGGCTGATCCATGTGTGGCCCTGGATGTGGGACAATTTAGAGCTGACCGTGCGTCGCAGGAACTCGGACTTGGTGTGATGTCTAAGTGTATTCGTGCTTGTGTTGTGTTGCCGTGGACGTGGGACTGAAATAGGAGTGAATTACATGCAGGCTGGCATGGTTGACGAGGAAATGAGGTCTGGCTGTTTTGGAGTGACTGAGTGGAAATGGTTGTGATTGCTTTGGTGGTGTGAAGGTTTTTTGACCTGTCTTGAATCTTATTTAGTCTGTCTCTCCTCTATCGTTCTTCTTTCATTATGAAATTCTTTAATTAGTTGGGCTGGTAGTGGGAGTCCCGGGGGGAAGGAGGGTTTTGCTTTTCTTGGGCTTTTGGGTTATTTTTGTTCCATAGGTAACTTAGAACTGATAGGTTCTTCATCAAAGACGCAGTTGGTCTAGATTTGATTTGACTTAAACTCTTAATTATCATATCCGAATGCAGTGTGTCACAAGCTTTTACACAATTATGTGAATATTGTATATCTAAGGTCTTCAACTTGTCAACAAAATTATCCTTTGCTAACTTGTCAAAGTACTTATAATATTCATGTAGATCTAGCTTAACATTAAGTTTAATTGTCCCTGCAGCGTTGCGTGCTGCACTCTTGACTGCTTGATCTACCTGTTCATTAGAGAGAATTCCACAGTGAGATGGAATCCAGTAAAAAGTAACACTGATATCTTTGCTAGCTAAGTGATGTATTAAGTGCTTGATTTCGTGTGTCATTTCAACACGTGCCTTGGTATTTTGACCTTTGATGGCATATGATACTGATTTTAAATCCACACAAAATAATATTTTGCATGCATTCAAAAGGTAACTCTTTGATGTGATGTAACGCCCTTAAAATGGCTATTAATTCAGCAGTGAAAATGGAATAATGTCTACCAATATTATAACGTTTTAATGTTTTCAAGGAAGGAATAAAAAATGCTGATCCTGCACTGCCATTTTCTATTACAGACCTGTCTGTGTAAATTTTGATATAATCAGTATACTTGTTTTCAATGCTTATGTTTACTGAATTTTTCAAGATATTTGGAGATTGATTTTTGTTTAAATTTGTATTGAATATCAAAAGCAGGTTTAATATGCTCCCAGGGTGTTACTGGTGAATCAGGTGGCTTAGTGGCTATTTCTTTGTGTTTTAATTCTTTAGAATTGATTATATCGGTGGCATAGGAATTGATTTATTGTAAAGAATGTATTGTTTTAGCTCTTTTAGAAAAATCTTTCGCGGAGTCTAATCTAATTTCTTCCTTACAAAATGTATCAAAAGCAAAAGACTTTACTATGAATTTAGCTCAAGAATTTTTCCTATTGTCTTCTAGACGAAGAACACACCCGCTTCTTTATAGGATCCTAGATTATGAGTATGGTACTCCAAGTGCCAGTTCAACAGCTTTGCAGTTTATGCTTTGAAGTTTGGACAATAGGTGCTTGGGGGCATTAAAGAAAACTTCTTGGGCATATATTAAACGAGATCGAATAAGTGAGTTTGCAAGACATAAAAGTGCTTTGGTATCTTGACCCCAACGTTGTTTACTTATAACTTTGAGAAAACGTGATGCTTTCCAGGTAAGTTTTGATGACAGATAGAAAACACTAGAAACTTAACACTTTGTACAAACTTAAGGGTAATTCCATTAATGCTGAATATAGGCATTTTTTCTGGGTTATAACCTGAGTTAAACAGGACCATGTTTTTTTTTTTCCTAAAGATAATGATAAACCATTTTCTTTAATAAAATTAGTGATTTCATTTAATTCCTTTTGGTAAACTTTTTTTTGTGTGTATAGTTTAATGCTCTAGTGGTGTCTTGCGTTTCATTGTTACCTTCATCCACATGCATATATCGTCAGCATACTGGATTAAAACTGAATCGTTTGACAGTTTCTTTGGGAGATCGGCTATAAGCATATTAAATAAAACGGGAGAAATAACGGAACCTTGAGGTAATCCCATCTGAAGTCTCTGGAGTTCGAGTACGCGTTTCCTACTCTTACTTGTATGAAACGATGTGAAAGGAAGTTTTTGATGTAGTTATACATATTACCATTAATATTGTTTTCCTTAAGCTTTTGCAATAATTTGTAGTGCCATACTTGATCATAAGCTTTCTTAACGTCAAAAAAAGTTGCAAGGATATTCTTCCGCCTCGCGAACTGCTGTTTGATTTGTGTGTTGTCAGTTTCACTAGATGTTCTGTAGTTGATCTGCCTTTCCGAAAGCCTGCTTGATTTGGGGGTATAATGCACTGTTTTTCGCAGAAATGGACTAATCTGTTTAATATTATTTTTCTCCATAAGTTTGCAAACGTGTGACGTTAACGAGATGGGTCGATAGCTGTTTCTATCTGCTTTAGGCTTTCCCTGCTTATGTATAGGAATAACAATTGATTGCTTCCAAACCGAAGGCATCTCCTCTTTACTCCAACATCTTTGTATGAATATATGTAAAAATCGAATAACATTGTAAGGTAAGTGTTTTAATATTTCATAAGATATTCCATCTAATCCAACAGATGTTTTTGACTTACTCAAATGTAAAATACTTTCTTTTACTTCCTCAAGTGTTATTTCAGAATTTACATAGCTTTTCCTTTTTAACTCATTATCATCATGATTTGATTTTGTTTTACTTTGCTCTTCACGTTCACTATACTCTTTACTTTCAGTTGATAGACCTGCATTTCTACTATAACTGACAAACATCTCTGCAAATGCTTCTGCTTTTTCATTGTTAGTGCGTAGATCTGAGTTCTCTAATCTTATGGGACATTGTGGTAAATTAATTCCGTTCTTCATGGTTTTCATGTTTCCCCAGATTTTTTTGCTTATCTGTAGATTTCATTAATACAAAAAGAAGACCAGTATTGTCTCTTTGCGTGGGCGTTAACTCTGTTTGATTTATTTTTTGCCTTGTTTGCCTCTTGATGGTTTGGGGTAGAATTTTCTTGTATGTATATTTTAAATTTCTCCCATTTTTCGCGCTATTTGCCTTTTCACAGTCGTCATTCTACTACCAGATATTTCCAGAGTGTTTAGGTGATTTCTTTGTCTTAAGCATGGGTATAGAGTCATTTGCAGCATCTAGGACTGCCTTGGTAAATGAAAAATAAAGATCATTTATATTTTTGTTGTGTGTGTGTGTGCGTGCGCGCGTGCGTGCTTACGTGTGTGTGTGTGTGTGTTAGCGACCAATCTGTCGCCCCTGCCCAATTTGTCGCCTGGTGACAGATTGGTCTTCAAACCAGGACCAATCTGTCGCCCAGGCGACAAATTGGTCTTCAACACCAGGACCAGTCTGTTGCCTGGCGACAGACTGGGCCCGGGTGTTGCATATTTTGATGGGATAGACCTTATAGGGATGACATCATAATTGAAGAGGGAATACTTGAGCGGATAGAGAAAAAAAAAACCAGCGTCACAGCGAACTACTTTTGAAGCCTGCAGAGTCGATAACAGGGCGTTTTTCAGTGTTTTATTTCTTAAAAACTCATTTTCATAAAACATGCTTGGTGGTGAAAGACTTTTAAGTACTGGCCAGAGTTCTTCTTTCTCGCTATTAATTGAAATTTGGTTCATTTGAATTATCGGTTAGCTGCAACCAAACTAAAACCCAGTTAATTTCAAGCACTGGATTCGACACATTTTTTTTCTCTTCAAAAAGATGATTTTTTAAAAATGATTGCTTGTTTAACTCGAAGCAAACACACTTCCACTCTGCTCTCCCCTTCCCCCCCAACCCACCCCACATCCACGCTCTCTGTCTGTCTGTCTGTCTGTCTGTCTCTCTCTCTCTCTCTCTCTCGTCTCCTTTTGGGTCGTCCTTTTCGGTTCCTAGTAATGCCAATGCTGCAACAAAGCCCAGTTCATTGAAATTCCTTGGGACTACTGATTGACTTACTCAGTTGATTTCGAATTGTTAGGCTTATTTTGAGTTTGTTTTAGACTGGGCAAAAAAATTAGATTAACTCAACACGCGGATAATTTTAAATTCGGATAATTAAAAGTCCATAGGTGGTTCAAAGGCCCTTTCAATTAACTGGGTTTTACTGTACATGGTCAGTTCAGTGGTATTCATGATCTCTTTGATACAGAATCTATACAACCTATTTTGATCTACATCATATTAAGAGGAAATGTACATATTAAAAAAACATAGATAGATACACACTGCATCAAAGCGACCACAGGTCATCTACGTCATGAAAGGTATAAAAAAAAAAAAATGCTCATCACACAATATTATGCAATCAAATAGAGAAAACAAGGAATTTACATCACAATGAAAACTGGTCATTCTTGCTGATTACCGGTACCGGTCATCTGCGTTGTAAGGAGCAGAGAAACGCCCATACCACAACAATATTCTGTCTGTCAAATTTTGTTTTAAAATTTGGAATTGGCATCAAACTGATCGCTGGTCATTGTCACTGACCCTGGTCATCTAAATTGCAAGAAGCACAGAAATATTCATATAATAAACAGTAAGCAATTACGTCCAAAGTGGTCACTGGTCATTGTTGCTAACCACTAGTCATACTACGTTTTATGAAAGCATATACACCCTATATCACATCAATACAGAATGAGATAGTGAAAATATGAAATTGACATAAAACTGACCACGAGTCCTTCTTGCAGACCACTGGTCTTCTACATTAAAAAAGAAAGCATTAAACATATCAATATGGAGTGAACTCAGGAAAATATTAAATTTACATGAAACTGACCACTGGTCAGTCTTGTTGACCACAGGACATCTATATTGTAAACTGTACATAAGCGTTTTATAACACACCAATATGCAGTGAAATAGTGAAAACGTGAAATTTTCATGAAGCTGACCACTGGTTTTGGCACTGACCAGTAGTTATCTAGGTTGTGAATATTATAAAATTACCATTAGAGCATACGCAGCCTAAGTAGTGAACATTTGGATTTACAATAAACTGAACTACTTCGTGGTCACCCATTCGATAGGGAGAGTATTGGACAGGTAACGTTTATGGCCAATGTTTAATACCATCTCCATATAAACTTACCAAAATAACATAAACAACATTTTTGTGTGTTTGCCTACTTTCCAGCGTGAATTATATTATTTGGATTTTGATAACTAGTTGATTTAACTACTTGACACTTGCATGTTTGATTTTTTATGATTGATTATGCACTCTGAAGATTTCTCAATTGAATGGTCACATTCAATAGAAAAACAACAATAAACTCCTGTCTCATTCCATCACTTTATTAGATTTTATTATCATTTGGCTCTTAGTTTGATGTTAAGGAAAGACAAGAGAAACTAATAACAAAATTGAAAATAAATAAATAAATAAAATTATGGGGTACTTCCCACACTTTCTCTCACAATCAGAGAAAGTGTGGGGGCGCCCTCATACTTTCTCTCACATGGGAGAAAGTGTGAAAGGGGAAGGACCATACTTTCTCTCAATCCCGCACTTTCTCCTTAAGTGAGGGAAAGTGAGCCCCCACACTTTCTCCTAAAGTGAGAGAAAGTGTGGGAATGAGAGAAACTGTGGCCCAACATCAACTTATTGAGAGCAAGGTAAGTTGGCGACAAATTGGCCAAGGGGCTACAGATTGGACAGTGAAGAGCGACCCACTCTGTCGCCCTCAAAAACTTAGAATGGGCGACAGATCGGTCCTGGTGTTGAGGCCCAATCTGTCGCCTGGACGACAAATTGGGCAGGGTTGAGGCCCAATCTGTCGCCTGGACGACAAAACATACCTGGCTGTAACTACCTGGCTGTCTACCTGTCTGTCTACTGTCTGTTTATGTAATTGTGAAGTATTACTACAGTTTTCTTTTTAATTAGATGTGTGTGTGTGTGTGTGTGTGTGTGTGTGTGTGTGTGTGTGTGTGTGTGTGTGTTCTGCATGTCATCATTATGCAGAAGACCCGTACATCAGGAAGACGTCAAGTCCACACTAAACCAACGTTTGACCAACGTGCTGGTCAGACCTGGAATGTCTGTTAACATGATCTGCGCCACAAGTATAGTAGTGAGTGTGTGTGTGTGTGTGTGTGTGTGTGTGTGTGTGTGTCTGTGTCTGTGTGTGTGCATGCATGCGTGCGTGCGTGCGTGCGTGTGTAGGTGTGTGTGTGTGTGTGTGTGTGTGTGTGTGTGTGTGTGTGTGTGTGCGTGTGTGTGCATGCGTGTGCCCGGCTGTCTGTCTGTCTGTCTACCGTCTGTTTATGTAATTATGAAATATAACCACAGTTTTCTTTTTAATTAGATATGTTTATGTGTAAAAAAAAAAAAATCTAACAAATCATTAAACAAAAAGGAACCCGCCGTCAGCTGCACACATCCACAATTTCAATCGAATGTACAAATCCACACACACCTATAGATGCCGTTTACATCAGCAGGCAAGTATGAAAACGGCAAACGCGCGCGCGCGCACGCACGCACGCACGCACGCACGCACGCACGCACACACACACACACACACACACACACACACACACACACACGTTGACTGAGAAACACAACGGACCTAGGAAGCCATCAATAAACAAATGCTGTTGCCCCTGGGTAACGTGGAGTCAAATTCACGCTGTTTTCAGCAGGATCGACCGGCCCCCAGACAAAGTGGGTCCTATTCATCTTGTTTTCAGCACGCCTGACTGGGGGCTACGTAAGGTTGTCATGTCGTCAACTTCGATTCCATGCCCTGTTCTTTCTTTCTGTTTGTTGTCTGTCTGTCTGTCTGCCTATCTGTGTCTGTCTGTCTGTATGCCTTTTCTTTCTTTCTTTCTTTCTTCTTTCTTTCCTTCCTTCCTTCCTTTTCCTTCCTTCTTCCTTCCTTCCTTCCTTCCTTCCTTTCTTTTTCTTTTCTTTCTTTCTTCCTTTCTTTCTTTCCTTAAATATCTTTATCTTATCGTCCTCTTTTTCCTTCCATCTTTCTTTTTTCTTTCCTTCTTTTTATTCAAATCTTAAATAAATGTCAGCGAACCGCCCAGAGAAACGTGGACAAACGAGTCACAAGACAAACCACAACGCGTTTCGACCTCTTAGGTCTTCTTCAGGTGCAACAAAAATTAAACAAATAACGAAAATGCACTTAGCTTTGATCGTTTCTGTGTTCAGCGCAAGGAAGAAGGCGTTGAATGGGAACGAGGCTGTCGGAAGGGAAATAATGTGTGAGTCAAAGTCGTAATGATGATAATAATATTACTGATAGGAATACTAATAATGGTCAAAATATTTTAAAAAAAAAAAAAAAAAAAAAAAAAAAAAAAAAAAGAGAGAGAGAGAGAGACAAGATTACTACCAGTCTTGGTGTCAATAAGTATGGGTATGGGAGAAAGGAGAGTGGGTTAGAGGATTCTTAAACAGCAGGATTGCCGTGGCAACAGTCCCAGAGGCTAAGGCGATGGTGATGTCAATGCTAGAGGTGGTAGTATCAATACTAGCAATATCATTACTGAATGGTACTACTAACAACGATAGTGAAGGTTAAGGTAATAAAAGCACGATACAGAAATATATTTAGAATATACATTTTTTATAATAATCAAATAAAAATAAATAAATAAATGAAAATGAAAAAAAAAAATTGAATAATAATAATAATAATAATGATAAATGCATAAATAAAAAAATTGAAAAAAAAATGGTAATAGAATAAATAGATGAACATAAAAATAAAAATAAAGATAAATAAAAAATAATAACAATGTTAATATATTACGGTACTAAAGGTATTAATTCTGATAGTAAGAGGAGGAAACAACAAATAAACAAAAAAAAAAAAACGACAACAACCAAGGGGAGGAGGAGAAAGAGGGGAGGACAGGAAGAACAGAAAGGAAAAACAGAAGATATAAGTTATGGAAAGATGGAATCCAATAGGTATATGAATAATTACAGTAATAGTTTTGTTAATAATTGTGATTGTAACTCTACAGTAATGGTAGTGATGCAGTAGGAGGCTAGAAAAGTGGTAAGCTGAAATGTTAGAAATATTTTAAAGAATAATGATTACATTAATGAAAGTAGTAAATATGACATTTGTAATACTAGTTATGAAGTTGTAAGAAAAAAGGTATACTGATTAGATAAACAAATAAGTAAAATTTAATTTTTTAATTTTTAAAATAGTTGGCATATATATATATATATATATATATATATATATATATATATATATATATATATATATACAACATAGGGGAGGAGATAGACATACATACACATACAACGACAACAACAACCAAGGGGAGAAGAGAGAGGGGAGGACAGGAAAGAGCAGAAAGGAAACAGAAAGATGTGTGTTATGGCGCACGCGCGCGTGTGTGCCCGCGCGCGCGCGTGCGCGCGCGCGCGCGGACACACACACACACACACACACACACACACACACACACACACACACACACACACACACATATATATATATATATATATATACATACACATATACATACACACACACACACACACACACACACACACACACACACACACACACACACACACATATATACATATATATTCACGTGTGCGCGCGCGAGCGCGCGTGTGCGTGTGTGCGCATGTTGAAGAAATAGTGAATGAAAATAAAAGAAAACCAAATGAAGTGAAGGAAATGGAGTGGACAAGTATCTGAATAAACAATAGACTGATGTGAGAAATAGAGAGGGTGTGGTGAGAAGGGAAAGGAAGATAGCTATAAGTTATGTGTAAGGTAAATAGTGGGAGATATGGTAGTATGTGTGTGTAGTGGGAAGATATTGTGGGCTGAGACTGAAGTGATGGGTTGGTACATGTAACTTTAAGGGTGATTGATGGTATGAGGGTGGAGGGAAGAAGGGGATGGGTTTATATACTGACTGGGGGGGGGGGGGGGGGGGGGGGGGGGGGGGCAACATATTCACACCTATACACATCTCTCTCTCTCTCTCTCTCTCTCTCTCTCTCTCTCTCTCTCTCTCTCTCTCTCTCTCTCTCTCTCTCTCCTCTCTCTCTCTCTCTCTCTCTCTAAAAAATTAAGTTATTGTTTCTAAGTATTATATCATATTTTTAATTCTACAATTATGGCTGGCAATGGGATTAGTGATAATAGGACACATAATGCTTAGAAGTATAAAGGTAAAAATGACAATGACGGTAATAACAATGACATCAGTGTTGTTGTAAATTAAATGTAGTGATGTAATGATGTTGATGAAGATAACAGTAAAGGTAATGATATGATGATAGTGATACAGTAATAAAGGTTTTAAGTAATATAGGTAGGATGATTTAGGTGGAAAGGAGCTGAAATGCTCAATGAACAACAGCAGACAGTACTAGAATGATGATAATAATGATAGTAGCGGTGGTAAGTGCAGTAACACTAGCGGAAATAAAGGCGCCAGGAAAGGAGAGGAAACGACCAACGATAAAGGAGCTAGCATTCTATTTATGTGTGTGTGTGTGTGTGTGTGTGTGTGTGTGTGTGTGTGTGTGTGTGTGTGTGTGTGTGTGTGTGAGTTAATCTGACAATAAAGTGGTGTGTGTCAGTGTGTGTGTGTGTGTGTGTGTGTGTGTGTGTGTGTGTGTGTGTGTGTGTGTGTGTGTTCCATTAGTAGTAATGTCAGCCTTGTTCATTGGTTACCCCCACCTCCACCCCCAGCAACCGCCATACCTACCAACACCCCTACACACATCATTACTAGGGCAGGGGGGGGGGGGGGGGGGAGTAAGTCGATTGACGTAGCAAATGGTGAGACTCAGAGAGTGTAGGAAAAGGAAAAGATGATAGCTGCAACCTATGTCTGAGGTAAACAGTGGGAGGTAGGGTAGTATGGGTGTGTGTAGGTGGAGGATATTTCAGACTGGAGCTGCAGAGGTGGAATGGTACATACTACTTTTGGACGTTGATGCCATGAGGATGGACGATGCCCAGTTTGGCAATGAGATAAGATTCCTGCATAAGGCGTTCCAAGTTGTCACTCTTCGATTGCCAAAGTGCCAAGACTTTGACATGGTTGATGTTGTGTTGGGCATGGTTGAAGTGTAGGGCGACTGGTTTGGGCCGATGGTGGCGGATGTCGGCCAGGTGTTCAGAGATGCGCGTCTCAAGTGTGCGAGATGTCTCACCTACATAGATCTTACCGCACAGCTGACAGTGGATGGCATACACAATGTTGTGGCTCTGGCAGGAGAAAGTGAAAGTGCGTTTAATAGTGAAAGAGCCCGTGGGGCCATGTAAGATGGTGTCTGGTTTTGGTGAGAGAGCAGATTTTGCAGTTGGGTTTTTGAGCAGGGGAAAGTACCTGGTGGCTTAGGTGTGGATATTTTGTTCAGCTTAGAGCGCACCAGTAGGTCGTTGAGGTTTTTGTCACGTTTGAAAGTGATCATTGGTTTGGTCTCAAAGGCAGGTTTTATGATTTTCTACTATGTGCCAGTTAGACTTCAGGATCCTGCAGATGGGCAGATTGTGAGGATGGAAGAGAAGGCAGGCAGTGGGTCTGTCTGTCTCTTTGGGAGGTTTAGTTTCCAGAGTAGATGTTCTGGATTTAGCTGCAGTGCGGCTGAGAGCATCATTGATGACGGCACTAGGGTATCCACGGTTGGTGAAAAAAAAATCAGACATTTTTGGCTGCTTGTATAGTGAAATCTTCTTCGCTAGAGCAGAGTCTGAGTAGGCGAAGGAATTCAGAATATGGAATGCTGTTTTTAGTGGACTGGTGGTGGGAAGATGTGTAGTCCAGGTATGAGTGCGCATCAGTAGGTTTGTAGAAGACTGAGGTTTGAAGCAGTCCATCCTTGAGGGAGATAGTGATGTCCAGGAAGTTAACTGACTATGAAATGGTGTAGGTCAGCTGGATGGATGGATGGAAGGTCTGAGCAAAGTTGAGGAAATCTGGAGGTCATGTTCTGGCATGGATGTGGCTCCCAATCCATCATCTATGTATCTTTTGTAGAGCTCTGGTTTTGGGCCTGTGTAAGAGGTTAGTAGGCGGTGTTCTATTTAAAAAAAACAATATTTTGACCATTATTAGTATTCCTATCAGTAATATTAGATTTCCGCCTGCAGTCGTTTCACTTTGCAACTAGATTCTTTTTATTCTTTTTTTGCCCTTCCCTTTTTTTATCTTCTTTTCTTCCTTCCTTTTTTTTTTTCTGTCTGTCTGTCTGTCCGTCTGTCTTTTTTTCTTCCTCTCTTTCTTTCTTTCTTGTTTCTTCCTTTCTTTCTTTCTGTGTTTCCTTCATACTTTCTTTCTTATCCTTCATTTCTCTCTCTCTCTCTCTCTCTCTCTCTCTCTCTCTCTCTCTCTCTCTCTCTCTATATATATATATATATATATATGTGTGTGTGTGTGTGTGTGTGTGTGTGTGTGTGTGTGTGTGTGTGTGTGTCTGTGTCTGTGTGTGTGTGTGTGTGTGCGTGTGTCTGTGTGTGTAATACAATTCAAAGAAACGACTCCAAACAAATCCCCCCCCCCCCCCCCCCCCCCAGTATTTCGGCCACCTGGCCTTCCTCAAGAAAGAAGAAAACCCGTTAGGGGCCGTTATAGCCGTTAGTAACGGCTATAACGGTAAAGTAAAACATCGGGCATCATCCGTGACCCATAATGAACATACCTACAAATTTTTCAGAGAGATCGGCCACGAACTTTCTAAGATATTCATAGAGAAGAAAAACCGTTATAGGTCGTTATAGTCATTAGTATCAGCTTTAACGTTAAAGTAAAACGTCGGGCATCATCCGTGACCCATAATGAATTAACATACCTAAAAATTTTCAAAGAGATCAGCCACGTACTTTCTGAGAGACATTCCTTGAAAAAGAAAAACCGTTATGGGCCGTTACAGTCGTTAGAAACGGGTATAATGGTAAACTAAAACATCGGGCATTATCCGTGACCAATAACGAACATATGTACAAATTTTTTCAGAAAGATCGGCCAAGTACTTTCTGAGATAATCCATTAAAAAATCCGTTATGGGCCGTTATAGCCGTTAGTAAGGGCTGTAACGGTAAAATAAAGCATCGGGCATCATCCGTCGCCCATAATGAACATGCATACAGATTTTCAGAAAGATCAGCCAAGTAGGCTACTTTCTGAGACATTCCATAAAAAAGAAAAGCCGTTATGGGCCGTTATAGCCGTTAGTAACGGCTATAACGTTAAACTAAAAACATCAGGCATCATTCGTAACCCATAGTGAACATACCTGCTAATTTTCACAAAGATCGGCCATGTGCTTTCTGAGATATTCCATAAAAAAGAAAAACTGTTATGGGCCGTTGTAGCCGTTAGTAAGGGCTATAACGGTAAAATAAAACATCGGGCATCATCCGTCGCTCATAATGAATATACATACAAATTTTCAGGAAGATCAGCCAAGTACTTTCTTACACATTCCATAAAAAAGAACAACCGTTTTGGGCCGTTATAGCCATTAGTAACGGCTATAACGGTAAACTAAAACATTGGGCATCATTCGTGACCCATAATGGACGAACCTACAAATTTTTAGAGAGATCGACAATGTGCTCTCTGAAATATTCCATAAAGAAAAAAAAACCGTTATGGGCCGTTATAGCCATTAGTAACGGATGTAACGGTAAACTAAAACATTTAGCATCATCCATAACCCATAGTGAAAATACCTGCTAATTTTCACAAAGATCGGCCGAGTACTTTCTGAGATATTCCATAAAGAAGAAAAACCGTTACAGGCCGTTACAGCCGTTAGTAACGGCTGTAACGGTAAACTAAAACATCGGGCATCATCCATGACCCATAATTAACATACCTGCTAATTTTCACAAAGATCGGCCAAGTACTTTCGGAGATATTCCATAAAGAAGAAAAACAGTTACAGGCCGTTACAGCCCTTAGTAACGGCTATAACGGTAAACTAAAACATCGTGCATCATCCGTGACCCATAATGAACATACCTACAAGTTTTCAGAAAGATCGGCACAGCAGTTTTGACTGGAGCGAGTGGAACACATTTTGACCACGGACGACACACACACACACACACAGAGCATTTCTTCGTTCCCATTCTAAAGTACTCCCTGTTGTATAAGAACTGGGAGTACAAAAAGGGGGGCTTTACTATTTTTGCATTAGTCTCGTTAACTTCAGGATTAAAAGCGGAAAGACAGAGAAAGAGGTGGGGGCAGGGGGTTGTTTCGGGGGGGGGGGGGGGGGGGGGGGGGCGAAGAAGGGGGATGCGGTAAACACTCATCGTTGTCCGGCAAGTTTGTCAGTCTGTTGTGTGAGGCATTTCAACACCGACTGATAGCGAGCGTTCAGTCAGTCCCTGATACGAACACGATCGCACCATTGTAAGATCATGTTCACATAACTTTTCACATAAGCTCCAACTACCCCTATCCTCAACGTATCTTGAAGCGTAGCCGAACGCGAGCAACCAGTTTCGGGTTCCTAACGATTTTTCGTCCAAGATTTTCACCAGTGCGGCCACAGCAGACATTCACCATCAGACAAAAAAACTAACACGTGAAACATCACATCTTATCTGCCTGCTCTTGGAATCACGTTCTTTCCATTTCTGTTGATTTCCGAACAGAACTTCATCCATATATTTATACTACTACATCTATACTATGCTTCTATTGCTGAGTGTGCGATCGTGTTCGTATCACTGTTGTCAATAACTTTCCACAACTCTCCCCACTACGTATTAATACAGAGTCTCTCTAGCTCTTTTAGAATCGCCCTCTTTCGATTTCTGTTAATTTCCAAACATGATTTCTGCTATACGTAAATGCTGTAACACCTCTACCAGTCTTGGACAAAGGCTACTTTAATATTATGAGCTACCTCTCCTTTCATGTGAGTCAGTTGGCATTGAAAAGACTGGATACAAATTATTGTTGTTTCACACACACACACACACACTCACATACACACACACGCATACACACACACGCGCGCGCGCGCTCACGAAACACACATGCACGCGCGACTTCGATACCATGTTTGTAGGGAAATAACCCCCAAGGTCAGAAATAACATTGTACAACCGAAGAGTTTCTTCCCTTAGAACATTGCTCATCTTTAATTTGAGTATGGCTCAGACCAGAGAAATGGGATATATTCTCTGGCTCAGATACAAAATATTTGACTACATTGACTTTTTTTTTTTTGTGGTTTTTGTTTGTTTGTTTTGTTACATTTTCACTTCTTTTTGGTCTTGAACGGAAATGCCATAAACTCCACGGGTGTCACAATTAGTGTGTGAGAGTTATCTGTCCCCAACCCAAATTATCACATGACACCTTGTCAAGGAACCGAAACTTGCGTGATAGAGGCAACGAGAAACAACTTCCTTTTGTTCAAACGGAGACATTCTTAGTTTGACCAAGAGCTTATCCATTTCTCGAACACGTTTTTTTGTGCTGTTTTTGTTTCCCTAAGTACCTTGAATGCTTTCATTCAACGGAAATGTAATACGAGTGTTTGATGTAAGCTGACATCCGTCTACCATTGAATATTGATTGTGAGTGAAGAGTCGATACACCAAGTTTAACTGACCAAATACCATCAAAAAGAATCAAGTCAAAATCGGGCACCAGAGGGGGAAAATGACAAATACACAGTTATTATCGTTTTGATTTACCTGTGTTGTGCATTTCGCTATGGTGATGGACAACCAAGACGTTTTTATTACCAAGTATTAGATCAGGGACTTCCTCGTTCCAAAAATGAGTTTCTGGAGCTGCATCAAGGAGACCCCTTTTCCGTGAGGAGCGGTGTCTTTGATTTGAATACCACCATGGTGAATGCCAGCTTTGAAAAGACATATTCCTTCAGCGTTAATCTGCAGCACCAGTATCTCTTTGTCTACATGTACAACGAAACCAACAGTGTAAGCATTGCCAAGATTACCCCCACCCTTCCAAAACCTATGCACCACTTTTTTTGTGTGTTTGTGATTCAGTGATTAACTGGCTCTTTTGCGCGATTTTGCAGTAAGCTGCATTGGAGATGTTATGAATTGGTACCTGATTTGACCCAGAATGTAACAGGTTTAGCTCAATACTTGGTCTGAATGACTCGGCAAGTGTCTGTCAAAAAGTGCCATACACTGATAATTTAGTGCAATAGCCTTCTCCATGATGAAGCAAAGAGCGATGCCTATTCTGGGATGGCTACTGAGTTACAATGATAGTATGTGTGTGTATGTGTGTGTGTGTGTGTGTTGATGGAGATATCACAGTAAGAGTTGGCATGGTTACATGTGTTTGTGTGTTTATGAGAGTGTGAGAATGTCTGTGCCTATGAGCCATTTGTTCCTGTATGTTTGTACAGTGTGTGTGTGTGTGTGTGTGTGTGTGTGTGTGTGTGTGTTTCACTGTGAATGCATGAGTGTCTGTCTGTCTACATGTAGATGATATAAGTGTGTGACAGGTCATGATCTCTTTCATGCTGCATCTGTCAGAGCTCTCTAATCACTTATTCTTACTAATCTTAGACAGACAGAGAGAGAGAGAGAGAGAGAAAAACATTGATTTATAAATTGTTCATGAAGAAGACAGCAAAATATCTGGGACAAGAAAAGAAGAAAAATCCCATGTTTTAGCATGTTCCTCTGCATGTGTCAGTGTATGTGCACTGTGTGTGTGTGTGTGTGTGTGTGTGTGTGTGTGTGTGTGTGTGTGTGTGTGTGTTCGACATTGGTCATCTCTCTACCTCTGTGTCTCTCTGTATGTCTCATTTTCTCTTTCACACACACACACACACACACACACACACACACACACACACACATATAGTTACACAAACACACACACACACACACACACACACAGACTTTACACACACACACACACACACACACACACACACACATAGTTACACACACACACACACACACACACACACACATACACACAAAGAGAGAGAGAAAGTGTAGCACAGTAGGGTATTGCATTGTTGGCTATTTACAATAGGCCATTTTGCAGTAGGCTGTTGTGCAATAGGGACGTAACCATCCTGTCAGAATCCATAGTGAGAAAGGTGATAAGCTTGGCCCAGTATGCTTTTTTAATCAGGAAATCATATGCGTGACTGTATACATGTGCAGAAAATTTGATGTGCAAATGATTTTTTTTTTTTATCTGGCAGCAGAGCACCAAAATAGGCTATGGGGGAATGAGAATTGATAAGGGTGATAATTTTTTCCCTATATCTGTGTGTGACGTTCTGAGGCCTTGCTTTATGAGCAAAGTATTACCAGGTTGGGCAGAAGTGAAAAGTATCAGCGTCTGTCAGTCAAAATGAATCATTGCATCAGTATGTTAATTTTTATCTCTTCATTGCAGTTGTGTGTGTGTGTGTGTGTGTGTGTGTGTGTGTGTGTGTGTGTGTGTGTGTGTGCGTGCGTGCATGCGCGTGCGTGCATATGTGTGTGTGTATGTGTGTGTGTGTGTGTGTGTGTGTGTTTGTTAGTTGTGCATTTCTTCAACAGTTGTGTGTGACAGATCTGTTTTTGCAAGGGTTCACTGCACTGAATGCTTTCATGTTTTCACGTACTTCCTTACTGTCCTTTCATTAGTTTCAAACACAAAATTTGCTCAAATATGATTCAACATACCAGTCTCCAACTTCTCACATCTCCCCCTCTCTCAACCCCCTTCCTCTTCCTGTTCCTGGTAACCTCCTCTTCCCTCGCTCTCCCACCTATACACACAGACTTCCATAGAAATTCATGTACACCATGTATATATATATATATATGCAAGCATACGTGTATGAATATTTATTTTTGTTTGGACATTATTCTTTTTCATTTCAATGCCATTTGAATCCATCTCATACATGTGTCGACAAGTTTCCTCACCCTCTCTCTCTCTCTCTCTCTCTCTTCTCTCTCTCTCTCTCACACACACACAAACACACACACACACACACACACACACACACACACACACACATACACACACACACACACTACACACACACACACACACACACACACACACACACACACATTCCGGCATAAACCCATACTCATCAGATTTAACTTTTATTGCTAACTAAAGTTCACACTCAAGTAAAAAAAAACTTGGATTTATTTTCACACATTCCCATACCACCATCTACTAAGCCTCCTACTGACGACAGTAATTAATTTGCTGCGGGGCTGGTGTGAATGAGCTGTCCCTCCAGAAGATGCCACCATGTCCGTCCAACGACAGCTTCCATGAATTTGCCGATACTGGTGACCCTGGTAGAATCAAACCAAGGCCATCGAAGTGGAGAGAAAACTGAGTCACCATGACAGCAAGATCAGTGAGGATTAGGATGATAAAAACGATGCAACAATTTTCAATTCCAGTCTCAGGCTGCACGATAGAGCTGTACTCTACGCTTACTTTCATAATATATCCTGGTGTCAACCAGGCCCGACAGATACAGGCACCTGCAGTGTTAGACAGGAAATTTGAGCAACACGCTCAGAGACGCGTCCATTAAGTGGATGAAGCTTGACCATGTGGTCCCAGTCTTCTCAGCTAAGCCTGTAGCAAACTCAGCTCTGGGTAGGAGCTGGTCTGAGCAGAAACATCCCACAAATTTCCCCGAAGTTGGAGTATGGCTGCCTTAATGGGGGGGATGAAAAATGGTCATACTCACAAAACTCCACTCTCTTCGTTGGGTAGACAGGATTAATCCTTGCCTGTCTGTACAGGAAGTGTCCGCAGTAGTATCAGCCTGCATACGCAGAGAGAGAGAGAGAGAGAGAGATCCCACAAATGAATGACTCCGATGGGAATTGAACCTACGACTTCCATGTTTGGAGTCCACGATGCTAACCACTTTGCCATGGTGGCTGGTGGGACAATATAAAACTTTTTTTTTTTTATCTAAGCATGAGCAGCACAGTCTAACAAAAGACTGTTCAGTGAACTGTTTTGTGAAATCTTACAATATGTGACCAGTTTTTCAATTATGGATTCAGATTCATGTACATGAAGTCTAGTGAAATACTTTGCCTTTACCTTTTCGCGAGGCGCTGTGCGATAGTGAGGGCAGATTAGTCGACCCGTTCGTGACGAGCCGTTCCATGGTGACGGGAACGCTGCTGTACTCCTTGGACCTGTGGTGCCTCCTTGACGGTGCAAACATAAAAGAATTCTCTGATCTCTCTACTCAGGGATGCAGCTGCCCTTTAGAAATATTTAGAACAGGGTTCTAGCCACTGGAAGGGTAAGTTTACATGCGCTAGCGATGACCTTTGTGACCCATGAGGAGTCCGAACAAAGAGACCTGTCTGGTACTGGGAGTTTCTGCAAAAGGCACATATGGAATTTCCTGCCTCGCCAACATATCAGGCAGAAGAAGAAATGTGGCATGCCATTACGTGAGGTGTTAGAACTGGTTCAGCAAGTGGTTCAGAGGATGAGAGTGGGGTACAGGTGTACAAGTGTGTTGAAAATAATTTGAGCTTGATTTATTTGCCTTGTATATTTAACCATTTTATGCGTCGTATCATCTGAAGCCAAAACAGCATGTGTGTGTGCAGTGTGCTACGATTATATTTCATTGAAAAAAAAATTTTTTTTTTTTTTTTTGCTTGGATTACACATATTGAATACCTCAGGCTTTCTCTGCATCCATCCAAAGTAACAGTGAAATTGGTTGCCCCTTTTCTTCCACATCTGCTGTTGTCATACTAACCAAACTCAAACAAGATTGTGTTCTCCTGTGTTTTAGTTTTGTTGTTTTTGTAACTGTAGTGTTGCTATTTACCCAAAATTTACTTAAGTCTATGCTCATTGCGAAGTTTGCGTTTACCCTTTCCATTGATATGCTTGTTATGTTTAAATTAGGGGTTGTAAAATGAAATGGAAAAGTGCAAAAATTGTGCGTCTGCAGCGATTGTAATCACGTGCAGTCCATGCGTCTGAAGGAAAGTGACGTTGCTCTGCTGCGCCTGTCGCGAAAATATTAAAGCTCAAAATTCATCTTCATCAGACAATCTTTAACAATCATTTCAAATAATGTGTTTGTTCTAAACTCTGCACGGTACAAATCGCCAGCATTCAAAGGTAGTTGTAAAGTGAGAGGACTATAGGCAGGAATCGAAACAAATCTTAAAAAGTTAAAGAAGTATTGTTTCCGCCAGACATGAACAAACGAATCACAAGACAAAACACGACATGTTTCAGCCTCTTTGGTCTTCTTCAGATAACACTCAGGACACTGAAAACGAAGAACAAGCTGTCACTGCCCATTGTGCGTTCATGTTTTGCGGATACAGTACTTAAAAAAGAATTTTAAGATTTGTTAAGAGCCATCCTTGAAGTCGGTGTGTTCTGTTTGCAGACCACTGCGGTGAGAGTGGCCGCCACCACCAGTCACCCCAATGTGGACTTTCCAGTCATGTTTGTGGTCAGACAGCAGGAAGGGGTCTTGTCCTGGCAGATCCCCATGTTTATTGACTACGCGTGAGTACAGACAGCTGCTTTCCTTTTGAACATTGAAGTGTGTTAAGCAGTGTGCAGTCATGTGTGAAAGTGACTACGTGTGAGTACAGACAGCTGCTTTCCTTTTGAACAAAGAAGTGAGTTTAGCTGTGTGCAGTAGCATGTGGAAGGAACACATTCCAAAAAAAAGTCTGTTTATGTCAATGGACCAGTGAGGGAAGAAGCTCTAGTGTGGTGGATGGGGGTTGTTTCCCCTGAACCATGCTGCTGCTTGCTTTCTGTTTGCTGAAATAGATTAGTACAAATAGCAGAGATCTCTGTCCTCCCCCAGAACTTGCCAGCTTAACTGCGCAACAAGAAGTTTAAATAGTAGTACTCTCAAAACCATGAAAAGCAGCAGTGGTGATGTTCTTATGAACAACAAACAAAAAAAGTGTGTGTGCAAAATGTGTGTGCGTGTGTGTGTGTGTGTGTGTGTGTGTGAAGGAATCTTTTGTTTGTGTATTTAGATGTGAGTTGTATGCATGACTGTATATGTGATATTGTTTATGTGTGCATTTATATACTTCATGTGTGTATATGAACGTGTCTAAGGACATTAAGTAAGTGATTGCCTGTATTTTTGTACATGACTTTGTAAGGCGTTTTGAGCTGATACTGATTTAAATAATGCATTGAACAATTGCTGTTTATTGTTATATTATTACCATTATCATTATCATCATTGTTATTAAAAATTAAACCAGCCGTTTCTCCCCCGCTTCCCACCCCCCTCCCCTCCCCGCTATTCTGCAAAGTTTTCACTGCCCTGATATTTGGAAGAAGTTGCGACCTTTTTTTTTTTCTATTTCTTTTCGTCAGGTAGTATGGAACACAGAGCAAGTGACCAGATTTGTGGGAACTCCCAGCCAGAGAGTTTGTGTTCACACCCTGCACTGAGCAGTGCTATCATGATCAGAATAATGGGGATCATTTTCAAACACAGATCACATCACCCTGTGGTTTTGTTTCTTGCCATCTAAACCTCCCACCCACCCACTCCACCCACCCCCACGCACACACACCAACCCCCCCCCCCCCCCATCCCTCCCCACCACCACCACCACAATTTTTGTTTACTGTTTTGAAATGTACTTTTTAAAGATTTTTTTAAAAAAAATTAAAAAAATTTTTTTTTTTGCTCCTTCATTTCCATTGTCCTGAGTGTTTTGTATCTTGCCTGAAGAAGACCTAAGAGGTTGAAATGCGTCGTGTGTTTTGTCATGTGATTCGTTTGTCTGCGTTTTGTTTGTGGTGTGCTGTTAATTACGTGTAAAATTACTTTTTTTTTTTTAAGACTGTAGAGACGTTTTGATGTTGTCAAACTGATATGAATTCTTGTCACTTTACTTAGGTAAGTGACACATATAATGGCAACATCTGAGTTTGCATTGGAACTCGCAGACAGTGGAAAGGGAGCCATTCAGACAATATCAACTGGAGGCTACTGGGCATCTGCAATAACTGTTAATGCCAGAGGGATTATACTGCGCTGGCCATGCTTTGTGCGCAACAAGTGAGAGTGATGACGCTGAAAGCCAGTTCAGATTAAAATCGTAAGTTTTCAGAACTTCTCCGGGAAAAAGGATTGGTGCAGACAGCAGATTTTTTTAGTCGTCAGCCCTGATTGGCTACACAGTTTCAAAACCCTCTTGTCCGTTTGCATTTTCATTCGCCAGGAGCTAATTCATTCAGACCTCTGTGCTGTGGACTTTTTTTTTTTTTTTTTTTTTTTTGGTCGCCATTTTGATGGCCACTTTCTTCTGAGGGGATCTAGAGTAGGTTGAGTTTTTAAGTAGTCTGCTGTGTCGATCCTAGACCAAGAAATCTCTGTGTCTGCACTGACTAAGACAATGAAGGGGTTTTTTGATTAGTAAAACACTCAGTACCCAGGGACCACTCTCTCTTCTTCTTCCATTCTCTCTGTCTTTCTGTCTCTGTCTCTTTCTGTTTGTCTCTCTCTCTTCCTCTCTCTCTCTCTCTCTCTCTCTCTCTGTATTTAAATATGTTTTTGTACTCCTCCAGTTTTTAGGTGATTGCAGGTTTCAGTATATGTGTGCGTGGTTTGAGACCATAAACATTTTCTTGTTATAAATCTTTTAAATGTGCTTGCAGGGCCAGAATCACAGAATAAACTAGAAAATTGCAGAATCTATTGCAGTGTGTGTGTATGTGTGTGTGTGTGTTGTTGTTCTTCAGTTTAACTGTGTAATAGTGTGTGTGTGTGTGTGTGTGTGTGTGTGTGTGTGTGTGTGTGTGTGTGTGTGTGTGTGTGTGTGTGTGTGTGTGTGTGCGTGTGTGCGTACGTGCGTGCGTGCGTGCGCGCGCGCGTGTGTCTGTGTGTGTGTGTTGGGTGGGTGCGTGCGTGCGTGCGTGCGTGTGTGTGTGTGTGTGTGTGTGTGTGTGTGTGTGTGTGTGTGTGTGTGTGTGTGTGATGTGATTTTTTTTGTGTATGAGGGGTTGTTGAAAGTTAAAGACAAATTCCTACTGTACTTTTGAAACAGATGTGGGCATAACGAACAAAGTAAAGCATAATTATTTAAAATTTTTGGTAAAGTCAGTGGAGTCGATCTATTATGTGAGATATTAGAACCAGCTTTGAGCACTGTATTCTTTACTCTTGGACAATCTAGTAGTAGGTGACGTACACTAAGTGTTTCCCCACACATGCATGTAACATTTTTACTGTATTTGGTTCGAAGTGAATTTAAACGCATCCTATGAATTAAAGTTACTACCTCTCTAGATGTCGTATTTTCAAATTTGTCTAATTGAGTTTTGGGGGGTGATGTCGGGATTTGGCTGTATACAGTTGTGATAATATTGGCTATCTGTGTCTTCCAATAACCTCTTGAAACTGTTAAAGGATGCTCTAGTAATTAAAGTATAACATTCTGATAGGTCTAGCGAATGTTCAGAGTAGTCGTTTCTTCAATGTTGCGAGCTGCTCTCCGAGCAGCTTGATCAACTTTCTCATTTGTTGAAATTCCACAATGTGAGGGCACCCAACAGAAGGTCACATTTATTCTTTTCATTGATAGGAGATGTGTCACATAATTAATTTCTGTAATAGTCTCACAGCGGATCTTTGGATTTAGATACTGTAAGGCAGAAAGGGCTGACTTTGAATCACTGCACAGTAAAAGTTGACAGTTTTCTATGGAAGACTTTAAAACATACTTTAGGGACATTAGAACAGCAACTAATTCTGCAGTAAATATTGACAAATGTTTGCCAAGATAATATAATTCCTCCACTTTTAATTTTGGTATTATGAAAGCTGCTCCTGCTCTATGGTCATCTAACACTGAACCATCTGTAAAAATTTGCAGATGATTCTTATATTGATTTTCCAAATGAGAATTTACATAATTTTTTAAAAGATATGGTGGATCGTTTTTGTTCAGTTTTAGTGTAGTTTGTGTCATAATTTGCTTTGGTTTGTTCCCATTTGGGAATGGGTGGAAAGGACGGATTGATAGCTATTTTACTTTGGTTAATGTTGGTTTTTTTTTTTTCAGAAGAGTAGATGTGTATGACTGAATAGATTTTGCTGATTTTATGTCTTTTGCTCTTTTAGCAAAATCTGTATCTGAGTTTAGAGATACTTCATTTGTACAGAAACTTTTTTGTGAAAGGTTCTTTAGAACAAATTTGGTGGAGGACACTTTTCGAAATTCGTTCAAAGGTAAAATTCCAATTTCATAGTATGTCCCAATGTTGCAGGTATGTGTGGGTACTCCAAGAGCAAGTTTATATGCTTTGCAGTCAACACTTTGTAACTTATT
This sequence comes from Conus betulinus, assembly GCA_016801955.1. Lineage (NCBI taxonomy): Eukaryota > Metazoa > Mollusca > Gastropoda > Neogastropoda > Conidae > Conus > Conus betulinus. Next base: position 139,478 of record JADBJO010003109.1, read on the forward strand.
GAGTAGATGCTGTGGAGCACTGAAGAATACTTCTTGAGCATAAATCAATCTAGACCGCACAAGAGCAGAAGACAGGAGTGTTAAACTCTCTTTATCTTGTCCCCATTTTTGTTTGCTTATGATTTTTAGAAAGTTTAAACTTTTTTTTGCTTTATTCAAAATATGTTCAATATGTTGGTTCCATGAAAGTTTTTGATGTTAAATATACTCCTAAGAATTTAACAGATTTGACGTATGTAAGACCGATCCATTCAGGGTAAATTGTGGAAGTTTGTCTGGGTCATATCCAGAGTTAAAAAGCATTAGATTTGTTTTTTCTGCCGACAGTGTCAATCCATTTTCATGTAAGAAACTACTGATATTGTTTAATTCATGTTGATATTTGATCTTTATGTAATTTAAGAATCTTAACGGGGTTTTTCTTTTCATAGTGACATTCATCCACAGAGACATATGTCATCAGCAAACTGTACTAAAACTACATCTTTGGATAAGCCTTTGGTTATATCTGCAATTAGGATATTAAATAGGATTGGAGATAATACTGATCCTTGTGGAAGACCCATTTCCAGTGTTCTAGTGGAGGAATATGTATGATCTATTCTTGTTTGAATTATTCTACTTTGAAGAAAAGCTTTGACATAATCATACATGGTTCCATTTATTCCAATAGTTTTCAGTTTGTACAAAAGTCGTTTATGCCACACTTGTTCATACGCTTTTCTTATGTCAAAGAAAGTTGCCAAGATGTTTTTTACGTCTTGCGAATTGCTGTGTTTACATGTGTAGTGAGTTTCACTAGATGTTCTGTTGCTGATCTGCCTTTCTGAAAACCAGCTTGATTTATAGGAATAATTTGATGTTTATTACAAAAATACAGTAATCTGTTTAGGACAATTCTTTCCATTAGTTTGCATGTATGCGACGACGTTAGGCAATTGGACGGTAGCTGTTGATGTTACTTCGAGGTTTTCCTTGTTTATGTATAGGAACTATGATAGAATGCTTCCATAATGAAGGTAAATCGCCATTTTCCCAGCATTTTTGAATGAAGACCGAGATAAAGCGTTTAACATTAGGTGGGACATGACGCAGCATTTCATTAGAGATACCATCTAAACCCACTGATGTTTTTTTGGTTCCCAGATTAGCAAGGCATTCTTCTACTTCTTGAACTGTTATGGGAGCATTCAGATAGTGGTTTGTGTAACAGGGTCTGGATTGTTCTCGGTGAAGTTTTCTTCTGATTGCTCTCTGTGCAGTCTATTTTCTGTTGATAAACTATCTTTGCTGCCATTTTTTTTGCGAATATGTCAACAAAGGCTTCGGCCTTTTCTAGATTAGATGGGAAATCCGAGTTTGGGAGCTTGACAGGACATCTTGGCAAGTTTACTCCATTTTTCATTGTTCTTAGCTTTTCCCACACTTTTGAAAATCTTTATAATTTGTTATTTCATTCTTACAAAAGTTGACCCAATATTGCTGTTTTGCTTGTGCTGTGATGTAATTAAAATGATTTTTGGCTCTTTTTTTTTCTCAACAAGCTTTTCAGCGCGCTCTTCTCCTTTACTTCGTAAATATTCTCTCAGTTTGATTTTTTCTTTTTTTTCTCTTTTCACATGTCTCGTTCCACCAGACATTACCCTGTATGCTTTTTTGAACTTGATTTAACAGGTTTTATCATAGGTATTGACTGATTCGCGGCAGAAAGCATAGCATTCTGAAACCGATCGTATAGGTCGTCAATAGTTTTTGTATCAAGTTCTTTTGTGTCGACGAAGAAAGCTTTTAGTAATTCTGTGAATTTACCCCAGTTAGCTAATTTATAATTATATTTTGGGACCTTTTCCTTTGTCAAATCTATTGGTTCAAGCCTTGTAGTTTCGAATGTTGTAATGACTGGAATATGATCACTATTTAGTGTGTCATCGGGTTTGCCAATCACAAAGTGGTGCTAGAGATCTGGAGATATCAAGGTTAGATCTATTGCACTTGGCTTGTGCTTAGGGTTGTCAGGAACACGTGTTATTCTCCCGTCATTCAAAAAGATATAAGGACGAGTCGACGAGATTTTCAATAAAACGGTTACTAGTAATCAACTGGCAATCCTTTTCCCAAAACGGGGAATGAGCATTGAAATCTCCAGTTATAAGATATCTATTGTTTTCATCTGGTCTTAAATGAAAAGATCGTAACCATTCAGAATTGTGCTCGTTTGGTCCCCGTGGTAGATAGACTGACACAACAGTTAATACGATGTTAGTATTTACCTGAATCCTGACTGCGCAAGAATAGGAATCTGGTGTGTCTGGTGGAACGGGACTTGCACAGGAGGTGTAGTTCTCTCCTTCCTTAATGTAAATGGCTACATTGATTTTGTCATTAGTGTTCCCCTGTTGAACAATTGGGGGGAAATAATAGCCACTGAGTTTAGGTAATTTGTTTCTATGTGTGTTTAGGGATTGTAAAAGCCAATATATTGTAGTTTTCCTCTGCAAGTTTTTGTACTAAATTGGTCAAGGGAAGTTATAATAGATCGACAATTCCACTGAAATACCTTAAAAGAACCGTCTTTTAACATTATAAATTGTCACGTATAACAGAACTTAATTGTAAGTTAGTGCAAACAATATTTAGATAAAGTAAACAACAATTACAGATTATTGAATGGCTGTGCCAATGGAAAATTGATGATGATTTTGTATGCTACAATTTGAATATCAATGTGAGTTACGCTACAGTCACAAGTGGTGCTGGTATTGATTTTGCAAAGTTCCACTTTCACCAGTCGTCTAGCACGCTGAACCTGTTGCCCCAGGGGTCCAGGCTGTAGAGCAGAGGATCCGGATATGGCTGGTAGTACCAGGATGGCTGGTACCGAGATCGTCTGGTCTTCCTGGGTCGGCTCCACAGCAGGTCTCTCACGTGACGTCCGATGTTTCTGGCCAGGACGCTGGCACCACTGTTGGTAGGGTGGAGGCCGTCACGGAGATGCCAGGAGCTCGTGCGCAGGTTGTTATGGC